>WURS02425095.1:0-16396 GCA_011762765.2 Rhinocypha anisoptera
TAGCACTCCACGAGGAAATTTTACTCCCAGTTTCGTGTTTTAACCACCGTTAAAAATTATTTCTTTAACTTACACGAAATGAATTTAGCGTGACTCTCGAACAGCTGTCCAGAAATTTGTGAAATTCTATTTATTATTACTCACCTTTCCTCCATATTCTATTTTTCCTCCCAACTCCACTGCTTCTTTGATTGTTTGCTGATACTTTTTCAAGCTTGCTTCGCTGTGCAGTGGTCCATAGAGGGTACCTTCTGCAAGTGGATCGCCCATGCGTTTCATCACCTGGCCATATGCCTGCTTCAACCGCGTTACCACTTCATCATAAACCTGTAGATGTTAGTGACATTTTAATAATACTCTTTAACATGAGATTGGGTGTATAAATATAAATAGTTTTTTTTTTTGCTCTGGGCCACAAAAACCACAAACAGACACAATGTAGGAAATAAAATCTCATAAGAACTAAACAATATTTCAGATATTAATTTAGACACTTTATAAACTAGGCTACACTTCCTGGAGTCCATTCCATTAACAGTCTAGCTAGGAACTACATCCATAATGACTAACATAAAACTCAAGTTTTTAAACTGTAACAGAAGCATGAGTATATTATAAATTTTATTGCCTCAAAAATAATTGAGCAATTGAACAATAATAATAATTTTTTCTTTCAATTAGGAATAAATGATGCCATTAGGTATCTCTCTTGCATTTAATCTTTTTGGGAAATTACAATTAAATTTCATTCTTTTCATCAATGAGTGTCCAGGATGGTAGAACAAGAACAAAAAACTTGAATTTCCTGGTTAATAAAAATAATCAATCCATAATTGATATATTTATTCACAAAGTACCTTTTCATGAAGAATCAATCTTCTGGTAGTTGTACAGCGTTGTCCAGCAGTTCCAACACAAGCAAAAACAGCAGACCTAACTACCATGTTTAAGTCAGCATCTTCTGCCACTATTATTGCATTGTTGCCACCTAGTTCTAATAGGTGCTTACCAAACCTCTCTTGTACAGTCATTGCCACCTAAAAATGGTCAATTTAAATCAACTGCATCATTAGCAACCATAATAATCACTTTTTCAAATATGTATAATGATAGAAAATGAAATGGATTCATGTACCTTCTTCCCAATCTCTGTACTGCCAGTAAAAGAAAGCAGTTTTACACGAGAATCCTTGGCCATAGCTTCACCTACATCAGCTCCACCAGAGCAGAGGGAACAGATTGCCCCTGGAAGGTTATTATCTTCCAGCACCTTGGAAATCACATGGGTTGTTGCTACTGATGTAAGAGGTGTACTGGGTGCACCTTTCCAAAGGACAGTATCACCACAGACCTGTAGAGAGCCAAATACATATGTACTTTCTTTCAAAAAATATATTTGAATTAAAAAATCTATTTTAGTTCAACTACACTAATTTCCTTAAATAATAAATATAGTCTATATTAAAAAACCATAAGTTCCAATATGCAGTTCATTTGTATAGTCAGAAAATAAATTAAACTTCCACCTTTGAATCATCTGTCAAGGCCTTCTTCATAGAAATCACTCAAGTAATGGAGTTAAAGGTTATATGCGGGTCATTTGATAAAAGTAATATTTCAGAGTGCTCACCATACTGATTCATGTCAGAAGGTGACAATTCTGTCACTTCCAATTGGCCCACACACTGAAAGATGACTATTATTATTAAAATAAGTTGAAATGGATCATATGCTTAACATATACCCAATACACCACACAGCATCACAAGGGAGCATGGCAGGTGGTGTTAATTAGGACATCAGCCAGGTTGGGATAAAATTTACATTAATTATTTTATATTGGGTAATTTTCTCGGTGTCTGTATGATGCTCTCAGCATTTTAGTGTTCTGAATTTCTTGATTAGAAGAAACGAGAGTTTCAGCAGCTCTCCCGTCGGCATCCTCAGGTCAAGGTGCCAAGAAATAATTTTTGTCATCTTCATACTTTAGTCCCTTTCAGAATGCTGCCGGCCAGCCACGGGTGGGTTCCATTATACTGAGTCAGAGAGGGTCTAGGGCTTACCTTGCCTCCCACCCCATGGAGAAAACAGGGAATCCCAGAGGTGAGGGTCAGTGCACTCCCTCCCACATGGTCCTTTCCGGGAATGTTTGCTACCATCACCACCCACAGGAGAGGGAAATTGTCTCCAACCAGGACAATCGTCTCTCGTTGAGAGCATGCACTCTAACAGTTTCCCAAATTATAGCCACATACATATACTCGATGTAGTAAATTTTATTTAATCTGATATACCTGGCTCCAATTAAGTCTGGGTCCAGCATGGGATCTGTCTTGCCAAACTGAATGCAAGACTTACGACCTGGCATTTGGTGAAATCGAAATATCCCACTCTATTCCAAAATTCACATAGGCTCTGATTGTTGGGATTCTGAGTATTATTGTAATGTGATGTGTGAGGAGTTACTGTCCCTCGAGTTGACATTTTCACTTATCTGCAGACTGTTTGTTCGGGATTCTAATTATCCTTTTCCATACGCTGCTTAATCAGTAACCAACCTCTCTGTTGAGATTCATTGGGGGTGTAACAGTCTCAGTGGCTTCTCTGATAATCCTCAGGTAAGTATCTGCTCTCCTTGGCAATTATTTTGACCTTCTCAAATTGTATCCCATCCTGGTTAACTCCATGAGTTCTCAGCAGAGACTGACGTATTTCTTTCTGGTCACCCTTTGATGATCCTTCAAGCGCACGTTCATTTAACTGCAGGTTTTGCCAAAACAGGATTACCTGCAGGAGCAGGGTATTACTTCACATACTCCCTCATGTAACCAAGGTGGTATATGAAGAGAGTCAACTATCATGGTCACACATTGAATCTCATGAAAATGGAGTTTTCTTTCAGAATACTCAAAATCCTTTCTGAGTTTTCAGCACCAAATGTGACGGTGATGAATACTTGGGGTTCAGGTGTGGCTTCTTCACTTGTCTCTCTTCCTTCATGGTCAATTTCAGGAGCATCTCTCTCCTGTAGACATTTCTTTGCGAAACCACCATCAAGTTTTTTTTCTCGACCACTTCCAACATTCTGCAGGCTCAATTGATAAATGTTGCTATGAGCAAAGCCTTCTTGCACAGGTGATGATGGAATGTAAGTTTGTTTCTCCTTATTCCTTTGTTGTTGTCATGAACTTAGCATGGAGAGGATGATTATTATATTTCTCCTCTTTAGTTACAATTGTGACCTGCTGATACAACAGGGGTGGGGATAAATTGTAACTTCAATTTTGGTATCAAAAAACTTGATTGATATCGTTTTATTTTTTTATCTTACAAAGCCTACAAACAGTATCAAGTGGTCAAATATAATACAGCATAACAAGGATGTAACAAATAAACATCCATGTCCTAGGTAGAGGATGAAAAATCCACCCAGCCACGATTCAAACTCCCGACCTCCAGATTGGTTGACGAGGACGTTACCCCGCCGTCACCTTGGCTGGCCAATTTTAGCAATATTAATCTATCTCTGAAGTTTCCGCATCTCTAAATATTCCTATCTCAGATTCTGCAGCAACAATGAGAACCTTTGGATTCTTCCATATCTTTTTTTTAGTGGCAACTTTCAAATGAACATCTCTTGAATGAATACATTTATAACTGATGTCTCCTTTTTTTTAACTAGTGCAGATGTTAATATTTATGTTATAGAACTCAATCAGTGCACCATTTGTTACCATACGTAAATATTGGCCACAAATATCAGTTCTGTGACTGTAATCAATGTTCAGGCGCAACTTTATACAAGTTTTGGCTATAATTGGAAGAGCTTTTACTAGGTCACAATTTTCCCATTTCAAATGTCAAAGAATGGAAGCTTAACCATCAAGTTGTTCTTTTTTGAAGTTTAAAACTATGAGAATGTCAATTTCCAACTTTGGCCTATTAAGCTTTCTTCACATAACTGATTAACATCATATTCAGGCAAGAAAATTTCATTCTGGAAAGCATTCTTTCACCAAGAAATACATTGCTCATTACAAGAAAACTATCGCATGTACACTTACCATAGCTATAGCACTATTCCAGCCATAGACAGCAATTGGGAAGTTGAATGCCGATATAACGCCAACCACTCCCAGAGGATTCCAATGCTCCAGTAAAACATGCCCTGGGCGCTCTGATGGTAGAATCTTCCCACTGAGCATCCTGGATAATCCAACAGCATAGTCACATATATCCACATATTCCTGTACTTCACCAATGCCCTCTGGCAAAATTTTACCTAGGTTTAAGGGAATAATTTACTAATGAATCAATAGGAACTAAAAGTATTTATATTTTGTTTTACTATTCCTAATTCCAATGTTCTATTCCTAATTCCAAAGCAATATAGCACAATTGTATTTCACCACAAAAATCCTATTTTCACAATGAAGCAACAAACTATGTAGTGGGAGTAGACAATCACTTAGACCTCACTATGGAGCCATTCAAGTCACCAGGACAGTCCCTAGGAGTGAGAGGACTAAGGCCAGGGGAAATGGTCATCCTAAGGAAAGATTAAAATGGCATCTCTGAGTGACCAAAAGCATCATGAAGGAGGGATCCCAGAAAGAAATGGGGAGCCTGTCGATATAAATAGTAGCCCCTGTCATGGGAGAGGGCCTTTTCTGCTGGGGGACTGCCTGACTGAAGCTTGCAACTCAAATGCCACCTGCCACTCTGCCATCAGCCTGGTCCTGGTACCAGTCAATTGGGGTGGGGATTGAAACCCTGTACCTAATTGAAGAAGGAGCTGATGCTTTCCTGGTGAATGGTATTGGTGAAGGTTATTCCAGTGCTCCACCAGGTCACACTCTGCATTTCTGTTGATATTAATGCATATGAGAATGTTGTCTAAGGTGGTCATATTTAAAATCATGTCCGCCTGCATCTAATTTTGGGTTTCTATGAGCAAACTTCCATCTCTCAGCTTATTTACTGATGTTAATTCTCCTGGTACCATAGCAGATAAAACTCTATGGGCCAGGAATGATGAAATTTTCATTAGGTTTTCAATATCATTGCTACATTTCACAACTATGTACTTTCTACACCTATTAAATGAATTATCTCCCACACCCATTTCTGAATGGGATCTTTTTGTTGGAGGAAGATAATTTTCTCCCATGCCAGACTATCACTTCATCTCTTGCACTCCCCACGGAGCCACACATTCGGGATGCCACACCGTAAGATGGTGCGGTCGCCAGGGATATATGTAGTGCTATTGATTGGGTCAGATTAGACCTCCAATGCGTGGGCCTTCCAAACTCATGCACCTTTGGCCACCCTAACCCAACTCTCCAGCATTTGCCACCAGAACGTAAATGACATGGAAGCTGATTGGCTGGGAGTGGCTAGCTCCCGGCGACTTGGTTACACAGAATCCAGGGCCAAAGTGGAGTGTTGCCCCTGGACCTTCTCCATGCATCTGACATGGCCAGGTTCCAGGGGACTAAGCCACCAAGATCCCGGTATGCAGCTGCTAACAAGCAGACCCAAACACTGCTCAGATGCTACTCTAGCTGAACTGGTGGTTTGTTTTTGGAGTTTTCTCCCCACCCTTATAGTCACCTCTTAAGGCAAGCAGAGATACTGCAGGAGTATTCTCAACCCCACTACCCACAATGTGGTTCTGAATAAATACCAAATAACTGTACCAAGTAGAAGGACTGATATTTTCATCCTAACCCCACGCCCCATCAGCCAGATGGCTTACTACAATTTATTTTACAATTTTACCCAACAAACACCACTTGTTCACAGCTGTGGAAAAAAATAATGCGATCATCTTCACATTGGCTGGGGCTGGTGCACTTTTGAAAACTACTTAACCTTCCAGGATCTGCAATGCTGCATCCACCACTGTGCATTGTGGGGAAAAGGAATACATTTAGTGGGGGTATGTAGATTATCCTCGGTCGGGCAACATGAAACCCAAAAGTGTTTCTACTCGAGGGGTAAATGTAGGATGCAAGGGAGGCCATAAAGCTTGGGTGAGCTTTGGGCTCAAAAGAATTCTGAATATATCCCTAAATTCAATTCTCTCCAGTCCCAATGGAAAAGTCTAGAGTCCCTGATGGGAAAATAGTTTCTTCTCTATAAGGCCCTGTTTACATAATACAAGCACTTCAGAGTTGGTGCCTGAACAGATGAAAGTTCGAAAATTCATCCTGTGACATGAAAAATTGCACTAATACTTGCACGGAAAATATGCTGTTCTAATACAGAGAAAGCATTCTCGCAATTTTCAGGTTTCATGTCGAATGGACTTGTTCAAGCAATTGCATCATGTAAACAGGCATTAAGACAGGTAAAATTGTAAACCATGTTCATTTGTAGTTAGTAAAAATTTAATGTTGTATGTTTACATGTATCTCTGTAATTTCGAGCATGCTCGAAGTTGCAGTTGCAACCATAAGCCAAATGACCATAAAGAATGCTCCTGGGAAATTGCAACTGAAAAATAGGGGCTAGCTGTCATTTTATGGTTGCGTTTGATAATTTGACATGCTTCATCAAAACTGTGAGCAGGTCTTATCACAAATATTTTTAATTTACTTACTACTCGTCATTATTTTAAAAAGGATACCAGGATGAAACCCTCTGCCGTTAACAAAATAAACGAAATTGAACATTTCAGGAAATCTCAATATAAAAGATGTAAGTTCAGCATAATTAAGCCCTAGAGTCAATTCTATTTTATATTAATCTAATAGTGTGATCGATTTTCTATAACTCAAAATCATACTCACCCATTTCCAAAGACACTAACTTTCCCAGCGGTACTAATTTCGCTCGCAAAGCATCACCTATCTGCCTAACGATTTCTCCTCGCTTTGGTGCGGGTAGTTCCACCCACTGATTCCATGCTTTCTGGCATTCCTCGACGCATTCGTTATAGTCTTTAACATTGCCAACCTGCACTTTTGCAATAGCTTTGCCATTTGCTGGACATACTGATGTCACTAGCTAGAAGGAAAAAATTAGGAAGTCAATTCAACTAAATTTGTTAGCACTACTAGGCAAGTATTATAAAGACTATTTACAGAAGGATTTGTTTCTCGTCTGTTCATCAATTGACAAATATTAAAGACTGCGCAATTGATTGCAATTCCGTGGCAAATGTTTAAAAAACTTTGTTATATTTATCTGCATCATCATAAGTGATAACAGAAGAGGTTACTTCTAGATACTTTTGTTTGGATTAGTTACATGGTGAAAGATTTACTAAAATAAAGTATGAAACAAAGAAAGACCTATGCAGCTGCATAAAGAGAATCCAACTAGACAAAAGTATAATAACATGATAAGAAAATTACCTCTCCAGAAGCTTTCCATCTTCCATTAAAAACACCACAGTTGACTTCTCCTAATTCAAGTTCCTTCAAGAAAGAATATTTTGGGTCGTTGATTAAAAAACCTGTTGATGCCATTCTGTTTAACTTAACCTGTTTAAAATTTCTGAGAAGCTGTACAGTCCTTAACATCACAGCCATTGGCAGCTGAATAGTAGTTCTTCGTCACAGACGGTTCCAACGAGAAAGAACGAACAGCAGAGAATTTTATACACTGTTGCCTTCTCTATATTTATTCAACAATTAGCGCGCGACACGCATTAATAATCCGAAAAAATATATATTATAATGGATAACTTGATGACGAAAAACGTAATTTCTTTAAAAACTAAAAGCCTTGGAACCGAAATTCACTTTGCAAAAAAAATAACTGGACATCAATTCGATATCTTTCAACATTGCCGGTGGTTTAATTGACCTTGAACAGAAAACCAAGACAACTGGCTGTACCGGCGTCTCAGATAAAGCAGACCGCTGAGCAATCCGTAACTCAAGCGTCTTTGTTTAGAGTATCAAGTTTCCTAATTTTATTTCGGTTATTTGCATATACAGTTAGACATGTGTAACCAGAAAGCAAAATGCAGTTTCGAGGTTCTTTGTGATGATATTCACTTTGTGCTATATTTCATCTAAAGATACATCTTATCATTGTGATGTCTTGTAGCATATTAACAAACAAAACATTCCCTATTAACATAGGAGAGAGTGAAGCTTACCTTGTACTAATCCCGGTGGTGTATTTCACACATAAGATATTGGGAGGAGTTTATTTCCTGCTGGTGCCTACGGTTTCTCAGAAATGTATTGCTCCCAGAGAATTATTTTTTAATAGCTTGGATTTAACTGGTCTCCAGAGGTGTAACCAGGGATTGGAGCTGGACTCACCACTCAGTAGCCAAGAGCTTACCCACTGCTACCACAGCCCTTTGTATTAGACCATTTTGGCAGGAAAGGTTCAGCTGTTCATTGAGCAAAATGCAGTCATTTGAATTCATAATTTGAAAAATTCTGAACTCTCTAAGGAATCCAGTCATGGTCCTTTACTTTCTTTATGTAAAATTTTTGGTATGAAATTACTGGTGTGGTTGTGTTCCAAGAGATTTTTTGCGAAGTGGTAATTGTGATTGTTGTTCCTGAAAGATGCTTTGTGTTCTTTAATCCTAGTTTCATATTTTCTCCAGTTTGACCAACTGCTTGACAATCTTTTGAAGAAAGTTTGAGAGTGGGAGAAAATTTGAAACTAGGATTAAGGAACAAGGAACACAGCAGCAGCAGAAAAAACTTCTGTATTTAATATCACCCTGATGATGTTACTTCGTTAACGAAACTGGTCATATATTGAAAAAATTTTTACGTGGAAAAGGCAACATTTTTTTCAGACTTTAAATGTGGAGTTCCATAAAGTAGAGCAAAAAACAGTGCATGTTGATAATTGCAAAATTTTAGCAAGATACTTAGTAAAAGTTGAACTGTAATCAGTCTGACGAAAGATTAGGACTTAATTAACCACAGATGCAGAGACTCAGATCCACCTGCTGATAAAGAAATAGACAACGTTATTATAAACATGAACAAACTTCATCCTTAGATTGCCAAAATCACGAGAAGAAGAAGAATATGCCATAGACTTCAACATCATGACCAAAACAGAGAATAAAGTAAACAAATATTTAAGTCACACTACAGAAAAAGTAAAAATTTGAAACCAAATGTAGAGACTTTTTATTCAGCCTTACATAGAAAAACTTTACAAAATACAGAAAATAAAATATTAGCATAATAGAAAACATATATGTATTAGCAATTCAGGTAACTCCTTTAGTACTAACATTCAAACTGGTATGTTTATCCATTCCTTACAAAATTAAGGCATTACTTATAAAGTCACATTTTATGCAAAGGGTTGGTATGAGTATGTTATGTGAATTGAAATTTCTATTGAGGTTATCAAAAAATGATGAAGTGAATGATGAAATGAAAAAGTGATGAAGTTAAAAACACTTTCCAGCCAAACTAAACCACTGCAGGCACATATTAAAAAGGCAATGCGAGAGGTATATATAATGTAATAGAAAATTTTAATATCATTTAAAAAGATATGACTTGCGCTTGGGCATAAATAATTCAGTGTTGATTAGCAGTTAGCAATAAATGAAAGAAAGAAAAGTTAACAGCAAGAAATAAACATTGATTCATGAGATTGCTACAACCAGAAAAGCAAAAGAGGGTTCACTCACTAAATGAAAATTATAATACCTAACTCTGCACAGATCGAAAGATAACAGTTTCCAAAAAATTACCATACAAATTTGTTGATGTCACATTCTCATGGTAGGTTTTCACATGACAATTTCATAATATAAATATTATTATACAAAATAATTATCAAAATATAAAAGGAACTACATTTCACAGACTAATTTTGTCTAAGCTTGAGCTGATGATGTAAACAAAACCTTGAGATCTTCTAATGTAAGTTTATTGCTCTGAGGATTCTTTGCTCCAGTTAGGACATTGTCAGCCATGGTTAGTTTCTTCTCCTGAAGTTGATGAATTTTTTCTTCCACTGTATGTTTACAAATAAACCTAAAATTTCAAAGCTATAATTAATTAAAGAACAACCAATATGGACCATCAATTATTCTTCATACAATACACTTAAATTACTTTTGTAGGAATACAGACTATTTTTACTTCATACACATAGCAATAGGAGGTAGAGATTATGGAAAGGTGATTGGCATCAACAATAATTCCTTTTACAATTGTCCCACTTTTGCCTGTGATTCTGGAATTAATGTTTACTATACCTATGACTCTGTTTGTTGTGTTATACATGACTATGTACTAGACATCAATGGGCAACTTCGATTGTTAAAAAAGAAATATATATTATAATATTTGAATAGTCATACACAAACCTATATATATGTACTTCTTTCTTCTGGCCCACACGATATATTCTATCACAAGCTTGGGCCTCTAGTTGTGGATTCCAGTGTAAGTCTACTAACAAAAGGTGATTACCTCCAATAAGGTTCAACCCAACGCCACCAGCTTGCAATGACAGCAATAGCACCTGAGAAACAAAAAGATAATTTATTTAAATGATATACCATTGGCGTTACTATTTGTTCAATATTTTCAATGAGTCTTCCACAATTTCAACATGGCTTCACCTAAGTTCAAGAAAACATGTATTAGGGAAGTAAAGTAACTATGTATTTATGCAAAATTTATTTTTTTTATTTACATATTTATGTAAAATACTGTGTGATTTTAAAATATCCACTTGTATGATCTAAAGTTATTTCTATAAACTACTGAAATAAAACCCTATCAAACAAGTGAACATATTATGAAAAAATAATTTAAGTCTAACAAATCTCATTTTGGTATATGATTGTATAAAAGAAAAGGATACCTCAATATTTTTATATAGACTTACATATTTCAGGCTGAAAAACATTTGTTATTCAGCATAGTCAAAATATTGTACTAGATCTTAGAGGCACAAATTAAAAGCATATTCATTCTAAGTTCAACTACTTAGCATTAATGTACTGTTAATTAAAGTGTACTTTTATTTGTCCTGATTGAATTGTAACATTTTTTCTAGTTTTAAGGGGTTTAATTGCTCAAGGATAGTTCTACATTGTTTCAGGTATATGCAAGCATTTAACACACGAACTTGACACATAAAATGTCCAAATAGAGACATGAAAAAGCAGTAAAGGATGTAGTGCTGTATAGAGTCATGACAAAACCACATTATCCATAATACCCTTATTTGAAGCACATCACAGAGAAGCAAATTCAAATGTTGTTGTATTATCTCACCTAAGTTAAGGTTTTTAAGGGAAAAGATCATTGACCTTATTAATTTCATAAGCTAAAACATTATATTCAATATTTTACCAAAATTATAAGAGCATTTTTATTTACAATGACTTGCTGGAAAATCAACAGATTACATTGACTAAAATTACAAAAAAAGAACCTTGAAATATGTTGCACAGATATAAGAGTACCCAAAATAAAAGCCTTATTTTTTGGGATTACTTGATAAAACATTGGAACTAGCTTCAAATTAATGTGGACAGCCAAAGGGTTAACATATACACCTGGGAATTTAAATTTAGAAAAAGTGCCCTATAATTCTTTCATTAAAATGCCAAATTCTAAATCATTATGATTGTCCATAAACTACTTAAATTTCCTGCTATGATATGCTTATAAGGAAAAATAATATAAGATCAGTTCTCGAGTTCCTCAATTTATTACCACTGACATTTTGATAACTAAAACCACTATAGTCTTCAGATTGATCTTCTCACCCTGAAGACGATGGCAGATTTAGGTAGCTATCAAAATGTCAGTGGAAATAAACCGGTAGATCCAGTGGGAAACCCAAGAACTTCCTAAAGTCCATTCGCCGAGAAAAAACGAAACCCTTAGAAAATAAATAAAGGTAGAATGAAAATCAGGATTAGATAAGGAAAGGATACAAACCTTAGCACCTCGAAGATTGTTATTAAAACTTTCTACTATATCGGTTCTAGCCTTGATTGGTACAGAACCACTAAGCACGTAGTATTTTATTCCATTTCTCCTCAAGTGATCACCAATTAGGTCCAGCACTGATGTCCATTGAGACACAACAACTGCCTTATCCTGTCCATCTAGTACATTTTCTTTCAAGCAACTGAATAATGCATTGATCTGTTAAAAAAAACTTAAAAATTAGGGAGAGTATTATCAACTACAATACTCTCAAAATATTTTTTTTAATATACTTACTTTTGAGCTAGGATTACTAAGTTTAAAGACTGGATTCTTCGTAGTCAGGGGATTCTTTTTAATCTTTTCTGCACATTCATCAGTTTCATCCTCATCTGTATGTTTATCTATTAAATCAATGGAGTTTAACTGAGAAATCAGGTCAGCATCAAGACCACTTTCATCCACAATTCCATTGGTTTTATAGTCTTCATCCTCCAGCATCTATTAATGAAATTTTTTGCCTATCACCAAATATTTCTCAACACAAAAAATGTATGCATGGAACTCCAGACATCATCATAGAATGGCAGAGAGAGGACTGCGAGATGATGTATATAAAGAACTGGAATGGAAATTACAAAAAATGCTTACAAATAATTGCTGTCTAAAGATGCCCAAGCAAAGGATTGAATTCCTTGGAGGTCCTGGCAGACATGCTCTGAAAATCACCAAGGTCATTCTATAATTGGAGGGGATTTAAACCTTCCAGGAATTCAATGGTCTGGCGATGCGGTAGGAGGTGGGAAAGTAAAAGTGGTGGTCAATCAACTCATCCGCAAGGAAGGGTATACCAAGGTAGTAAACCAGCCCATACGAGGAGAAAATATCCTCGACGTTTTCCTTTTTAGACCCCTCAATCCCTTTCTTAGGGTTGAAGTTTTTCCCTGAATAAGCGACCACGTAGCCATTTGCATCCAGCTAGAGTGGGGCAGAGCAAGACGAATAGACACGAAAAACAGAAAAACTATATGGCTATACAATAGGGGAGATGCCGAAGAATTCCAGATATTTTTAAGGGACAGATTCACAGACTAGGCCAGCCGTGGAAGGAACGTAGAAGAAATATGACAATCATTTAAGGATAGTGTTTCAAGGACAAGAGAGTTTTGTCCCAAAGAAAACTGAAAAGAGAACATGATCCTGAATACTAAAATAGAACTATAAGGAAGTTAAAAAACAGGGTACAAAAGGCACATACAAAAAGGAATTCAGGCATGGGAAGGGTACAAAGGTATAGAGAACTAGTTCGGAAATTAAACAGTGAAAAGAGAAAAGGAAAAATATTTATTAAGTTTGATTATGAAAGATAGTGCCAATAAATTCTACAAATACCTTAGAAGGAGGAAAGAGAATAGAGAATATGAAGTGATGTTAAAAGGCACCGACGGAGATTTATTTACCGACAATGTAAGCATAGCTAATGCATTCAATGAGTGTTTCGCTAGTGTAATTAAGGGCCAAGATAGAAATGAGATTAAGGTAATTAACTCCAACAATGTAGGACTATTAGAGAGCACATTACAATTACTGTTATGTAAATATATCTAGGATGCAATAGATGAAAGGAAAGAAATTGATGCTATTTTCATAGATTTTTCTACAGCCTTCAACAGATTGCCTCATGATCAATTGCTCTCAAAGATGGAGGTGTTACCACATGATGGAAGGGTAAAACGTTGGGTAGCAAAATTCCTTGCTGATAGGAGACAACGGTTAAAAATTGGAGAAGAGTACTCGCGGGAGGTAAAGGTTATATTGGGCGTCCCTCAAGGAAGCATTCTGGGTTCATTGTTGTTCTTAATTTATGTGAATGATCTACCGGCTAACATAAGTTCCAAGGTAATCCTTTTTGCTGACGACTGTATAATTTATCGGAGAATTGAGAGTGATTATGATCAAGAAATCCTCCAAAAAGACATTGATTGTCTCTCAGAATGGGTAAAAATGAACGAGATGGGTATAAACATAAGTAAGAGCAGTCACATCACCTCATGAAGGAAACATGCGCAAGACAGGAGGTACTCATATTCGGGAAATTATATGCAGAAAAGAAACAACTGCAAATATCTTGGCGCTCACTTAACAAGAGATCTTGGGTGGGGTCAGCAAGTGGAACATGCAGCGAGTAAAGGTTTTAGAGTTCTCCACTGGGTGGTGAGAAACTTAAAGGGAAGCACCATAGCCACAAAGGAAATGGCCTACAAAGTACTTGTGAGGCCAATCCTAGAGTATGCGGCGATTGTGCAGGATCCATTTGAGGAGGGACATATCAAGAAATTGGAGAAAGTGCAAAGGAAGGCAGAGAGATAGGTTTTTAATATACATAAGAGGACAGAGCATGTCAGAGATGCTGAGAAGTTTGGGCTGGGAGAGCTTACAGAGTAGGCGAAAAAAGAGTAGGTTTTGCAGGCTGTACAAAATCATAAATCATTAGTCGAGATGGAGTGAGCTCCAAAAAGATATTTAAGATCCAGCCTACTTTGGGAAGAATGACCATCAGTTAAAAATTAAACTGAAACCCCAAAAAACAGATTTAAAGAAATTTTCATTCATAAATAGAATAATTGTTAATTGGAACCAACTACCTGGAGAATTGTTTAGACCCTTACCAAAAAATTTGAAGGCTTTCAAACATCAATATAGAAGTATAATGAGGTAACATGCAATGTGTACATTAAATAATATTCTTTTAACAGTCTTCACGCCCAAATATCCAGTTTAAATTCAGATGCTATTAGTGTATTGTTGTAATTGACACTTTCATGTGTAATATGTAATATCAACTGCCACCGGACTTTGGGTCTACTTGCATTTGTTATTGTAATAATAATAGAGCTAACTGTAACCCTGGGTCGTCAATGTTTACATTGGCAAGACTGTTAACGATATCACAGAGAAAATAGCATGTGGTGTAAAGATTACCTTGATTATGACATTGTGGTAGTGGAAGAGAAGAAGAGCTAACAAGGGCATTGGCCTGCACAGAAAGAGGAAATGCAACTGAGGGATAAACTAGAATAAAACAATAGCTATAATCAGCCACAATTATGGACATAAAAAACAAACCAATGTTTAAAATAGATGTTCTTAAGACATGAAAATTATATCCCATGATTGTATTGATTCATTTAATGAAAATTACTAAAACTGGTACTGTACCTTAACCTTCCATTGTTTTTTGCTTTGCTTTTATCAGTAACTCATTGAGCATCTCAGACATGAAAGTTTTCTGTGATTTTAATGGGAGGGCATTATACTTTTGTGTTAGTTAAAAAAATATTGTATACATGTAACTCTCCATAATATACTGCAGATTTATCATTTTGTTTGAAATTTATATTTAAAAAAGATGAGTAAGACATTCAGAGAAAGGAATGGTGCATAATATAACTCAAATACAAGTATTTTATATGAAACAATAATATAAAATATTTTTTAATAAATTGCATTCAAATAAGATTTATAGAGGTCAATACTTTTGACAAAATAAATTTTTACCATTACCAGCCTTTTCCAGTAATAAATAACATGGATTTTATATCCAGATCATCTTTTTTTTTATATCCAGAAACTATCAAATAGATCACAATTTAAGAAGATGTAATATCATTTTGATAAAGCAATAAACATGAAACTCATGAAGATACAAGCAATTCTCTTTGGAGCATCAAAAGACCCAAAGTATCAACACTTATGTCATGAAACAAGGTGTACCTACTTAATGAAACCTAATTGTGAAATTGCAGTCTATTTGCTCTCCTGTTGCTTCAGGATGAAAGATTGTCACCAAGTAACGCTTAGAGTCATTTCTTAAGAGGGAGGAGGCACCAGAAGCAATCCTACTTCTGAGAACCATCATTGAAAGAAGACCAGAGAAATGCAAAGCAACATTTTTAGGATTTGTCGACGTGAATACAGCTTTCAACAACCTAAATTGGTATAGATATGTACTTTGCAATACTATAGAAGAGTGGAATCAACATCATGCATTATATTACAGTATTACATGTAAATTATATACATAAAGTAATGAAAAGGTGTGAAACATGGGTACAACTTATCCACCTACATATTTATTTAACCCTCAAACCATGACGTTGATCTCACAGACCACCAACCCCTATGTACCATTATTTTTTTCCCTAACCCTTTTACGTGCAGACTCGTACCCCTTGGTATCTTCCCAACTTTCCACTGGGACCCTTCTTAGAAAGTGATGAGAATTTGCAGAGTGAAGAAATATTTTTTTCTGATTTCATCTGGAATTCACAGTCCAAGAGACCAACGTCACTGTTCGTGTGACTTTTTCAACATTTTTAGTTCTTCAAAAGGTAACCCAAATAACATGATTTTTGTAGTAGAAGATTGGGAAATAATTTCACAGCAATTCCACATAAATACACTTTATTTTCACGACCCAGGTTTCACCACGG
>WURS02425115.1:0-16395 GCA_011762765.2 Rhinocypha anisoptera
GTCCGGAGGGTCGTCACCCGGTCTCGAACCCGGGTCCCCCGGTCAGTAGCCAAGCACTCTACCCACTGGGCTACCACTACCTCTATTTATTGCGTAATACCACAAAAAAGAGATTTTAAACCTTTCAGAACAAACTTCAGGCATAATTAATTCTTTTAGTGCCAGCCTCCATTGCCTGGAATAGGCAAAAGATACCAGGGTTTACAAAAAATTTGATTGCTCATGAAAATTTAAACAAAACCTAATATCAATGTGATGAAGCCAATTTTTATAAACACATGATAAGTACAAAATTTATTTATATTGTCTTCTCTCCTATACAATTTAGGAAAACTTTGTTTAAATAAACACACCCTATAGCTCAACCTGCTGGCACTAAAAGAATTCAATAACTCTTCAGAATGACCTAATGATATACCTGTCACATATAAAAGAGGTTCTGCACTACTTTAGGTCAGAGTATTTTTGTGGGAATGGACTTTCTCTCTGAATTCTAGTTTTCTGTATGAGTACTTCCTAGCATGTTTAAATGGATCCCCTTGTTCATATTCAACAAAACTTTCTGAATGAACCATCCACTCAACTCCAATGTGACTTTATTCCATCTAGACAAAGTCTGCAGCTTTAGCTTCTCTGATTCAAAGGTGATAAGAGAGCTTTGTCAATATTATTCCTGCCATATCAAGGATACAGTTCAATTTTACTAACCTTTCTCTATTTGGGTGCATGCAAATCCATGGAATGAAAGAGAATCTTAGACATATTCAAAATACAATAGGTGCTAGTTTAAAGCCAACTACAGTAGAAGTCCACTATAACGAGAGCTGATAAATGACGAAAAATTTCTCGTTATAACGCACAATCGTTACAGCCGACGGTCATTTAAATTCATCTCTTTCAGCATTTATAAAGGCACAAAAAGTGGGAAAAAATGAGCCATGAAGTAGTTGTAACAATCCATCTGCAAATGCATTGAAAATAGATCGTTTCATTTAAAGATTTTAAAATATTGTTACCAAAAGTCATGCACTCGTAACTAATGTACGTCACGCATCGGTATTATTTTTGGCTACATTTCGTGAACGATCATAAATAAGGTATGGCCTGCGGTTAACAATTACGATTTCATAAATAAGAGGAGAGTCAAGAGATTGGCCATCCATATGTTCTTTTATTCCGATCGGCTATAAGGACGAAATAGCATCAGGAAATGGCAGACTGGCACACATATTCCAAGATAAGTTGTTCAGTCACTCCCCAGGAAAGTCTGTGGCATAAAAGCACAAAGTTTTCTCTCGCAAAATCACCACAAAGTTTCTCGTTAAGTCTTCATTACAATTTAGATTCGCGAGGCATGACAATGTAATGCATTTGAATCCTGCGATTTATGCAACCCGATTGGCAACCACCGCGAAATCTACTCGCTATTGCGATAGTGCAGGTATGACCACTCATTCGGTGTTCTTACTGTTATTTTCACCATACTTCATCTCTTATCATATCAGTTTTATTTAGTTTTTTGGATCTCCATATTAAATGTTTTCCTCTTATCTGTCTTTGTAATCTTCTCATGCATCAATGACTTCTTAATATATTTTTTGTATTCATGATTTTTGTTTTCCTAGCAGCTTTTTAATCCCCTTTTAAGGATCTCGACATCATTATACAATTGCCCATTCACTCCTATAATTCATGGTATTTCTTTATTTTTATTCTCATTAAAGCTCTCCATTTGTTGGCTACAAGCCCAGAGAAACACTTGAAAGCTCAAAGTGTTAACTATCTTCAGTAAGTTCCTATATGTAAGTCAAGGTATTCTCTGGTGGTGTGCATTCAATTGAATTTTATAATTTCCAGTGAAAAATAATAATTCCTGCACTTTCAATTATTTCATAATACATGGAATATAAACTCTTTCTCGACTTTGGAAACCAATTTGGTCAAGACGAATACTGCACTGTCAAAAGAATGAAACTTCTGAGGATTTTCATACTAACAAGATTATTACTGTAAATATCCTATAAACAGCATAGATAATATGGTGTTAACCCATACTACTTTTAAGTAATGATGAAGTATGCTACCAAGAATAACATATGATAAGATGAAACAAGTAAAAACTCAAACAATAAATACTTTACATACTGATGTAGACAGTATAAAAATCAGATAACTGTTAAACAGTGAAGATAACACAACTTACCACTTAATTGGAAGTTCCCGATTAGTTCTCAATATGTAATAGTTATTCTGTCCCATTACTTGAGCTAAGCCAAAATCAGATATTTTGACATGATTCTCACTTGCAACAAGAATATTTCTTGCAGCCAGGTCCCTGTGAACTATTTTCTTGGTCCCCAAGTACTCCATGCCCTAATGAATAAGATTTAAAAAGCAGTTCAAAATAACAATAAGAGATGATTCTTATAAATGCCAAACTGAAGCAACTTGGCTATTTCAAAAATAATATTAATTGTTACCTCTGCAACATCTAAGGCAAACTTGAGAAGATTTTTATCTGTAAGTGTTTCTTTATTGATTTTGAGATAACTCAGGAGTGATCCATGTTTGACAAACTCCATGACTAAACTAACATCGCCTTCATCTAAAACTCCCTTAATTTCTACTATATTGGGATGATTCAATGTCTGAAACAGGAAACATATAAACAGGACTAAATAATGCTACAATTGTCAGTTATGCAACTGATATATACATCATTTACAACATGTAATTCTTCCTGCTGCATTGATCAATGTGTAAGTAGGTTACCTTCATTATGTCAATTTCTCTCTGAAAATCCTCCATACAGGACAACAGTGCATTTGTTTTTAATTTCTTCACAGCTACCACTTCTTCCTCGCAATCCTTATCACGCTCAAGACGACCTCTGTAAACTTCCCCATAAAAGCCCTTGAAAATAATTCAAAAGTAAATTAGTCAAAATAATAAATTGTATTCTTTTATTAATATTAAGGTCATAAGGTTTCATTTTTAATGGCAATTAACTTTTTTAAAATTTTCAACCATATGATCAATAGAACATAGACTAACTCTCTATTACATTTTATTATACAACAAGCACAAAAGCTATTGATGTTGTCCTGATAGCTATTGCTACAAAAACTGGAAATATTATTCTAATGAAATGACCTTCCCCTACACACCAACTAATGAATTTCAGGACCCAGTCTCAGATTGCTATTCTACCCCATAGTGATGTGGGTATTACTCTTCCTTCTACAGTTAAAGTCAATGAAAACTTTAATGATTTGTATGTATAGATTTGAAAGAAATTTTTTGCAATGAATTTCTCCTTACACTGAATAGTCTGATGATCTAAAACTAAAATGTAAGCTTTAGTTAAGTTATAATGAAAGCTTTGTCTGTTGTTGCTAAAGACTCTTTAAGTACCTGTCCAATTCGCCCTTGTAAGACTATATTACATTCTCCATTAAGTTCAAATATAGGTGTAACACTATCCAATGATGCATTTTCATTGCACTTAAAGGGTTGCAGGACTGGTGAGAATGCTGATGAATATTGGCTTTGATCATCATGATCCTGTAAATAAGTGAAGATATTTTTTAATTTAATTATGATAGTTCACATTTTTCCACAGTACCAACACAAACACATCTATTGAAATATGCCTGCTTAATAAAAAGTAACTAGAATAGAATAGTGAGTGAAATATAAAATTGTATTTTACCTGTAAGCTTAAAAGACTTGTGACTTCAAGGCTACTACCGCTGCTAAAGCCTGGTGACAACTCTTGAAACATGCTTGAACCCAAAACATGATCAGTACTGCCAGATAAAATTGAGTTTTCCTCTCCATCTCCTGAAGGAAGTACTGTTACACCTGAAAAAAGTTAATGCCATCTAAAAAAGTACTATTTTCTTTCTTGCAGAGCATTTCTTTAAACCAAATGGTAAAAAAGAATAGATTGCAGTATGAAAATAAATCTTTTAATAACAGTAGACTAACCAAATATAATACAAAAATTAAATGAACAAATTAAGTAATTTCTCAAAATATCTGTGGAATGCAGGACAGTAAACACATCAACTGCATTACTAACAATTAATGAGAACTTATGATTTAGAGCCTATATCATCATATAAACATAATCATTACCAGTGGCTCCAGAAAAGATGCTGGTAGACGAATCTAAAGTATGAGAGTCAGGGTCATCACGTGTCCTCTCAAAATTTGTTGGAAAAGTTGTAGCATATGAGTGTGTTTGCCTTGAGTTGAACACTGTCATAAAATGAAGGTAATAAAAATATTAGTTGCAATAGAGAGTCATTACCAATTACCTTTTAATTAACTTTTACTATATTTTACCAATTACCTTTTAATATTCAAGGTTATTGGCTACACTTAAATGCATATATGTAGCCACCTAAACAGCATTGAGAAACAACTATATATACACAAAGTGTAGAGTGACTGTCAGAATGAAGAACTACAAGGAGAACTATTGTATACAACAAATATCATTAACCCAGATCATGAGTGAATGTAGATATTTTAAAAAGAAGGGTTTTCTGAAATTTGGCCAAAATGAAATAGCCACATTAATTTACTATATAAAGGCTTTTCAATGGACCCAAGGGTAACACAAGTAATATTTTTCTATAGTAATAATACAAAAATATAAGTATAGTATAGCTGAATAAATGAAGAATTCAATCTTTACAAGGGATTATTAAAAATTAATGAGAGATATTTTCTGTTGAGCAGTATGGAGTTAGTTCAGACTTATCCCAATAGATGCCATCATTTGAAGGAATTTAATTCATGGACAGTCCTGTTGTGATTCGGATTATAATAAACAGTATAGAAAATGGCTAATGCTTAATTTTCTAGTAATGAGTTATATTTATCAGATTACTTTTTACAACTTGATTAAAGATTATTGCATATTCTTATCAATTATTAAATATTTTTGAAAATATTAGAAAAGAAATGAATACAATAATGAATAAGATATAATATGACAAAAACTAAAAAGAGAGTGAATTTTCCCAGGACGTAGTTGTTCAAATGCAAAAGCTATTCAAGGAAATCAGGAACCTTCACGTATTTCCATTTTCTTGTTCAAAGAATAAAGGCATGCAAAATTCCAGTCTTGAACAGAAGTAAGAACATAGGTATTAAATTTACACCATTCCATCTAAGAAATTTTACTGAAAGTTGGTATTTTGTTGAAATGGAAATAGATTGAAACCATAAGGTGCTGACTCAGGAGTTTTTGCTGACTTTATAGTCCATTGTTGGAATAAATGATAATTCATACTTTTCCACAGTTTTATTTACTGGTACGACGGGTTCACCATGTTATGGTATCATCAGGTACCGTAACATGGTGAAACACTTTGTACCAGTAAATAAAACTGTGAAAAAGTACATTTATTCTAACCATGGATATTTATAACTTCCACGAAGTGAAGCCTGATATCATCAATTTTGACTTTATAGTGTTCCAATGCAATGCCACTCCTTAACTTCCAGGTCATGAAGAATTAGCAATAGTCAATTAATACAGCATGGCTTCTGTCACTGTAAGTCATGTATAACCCCCTTAGCCCAATGCTGGAAAGGTTGAATTTTTTAATGACATCATCTGCTCAGTCACAATAATACTCTAAATGAGAAATGACTCTTACATGTAAATTAAATTGGTTAAATAACTCATTACCTTGATATAAAATCTGGTTAATGTCTCTCATAACAGCCTGAGGTTTTTTCCTACTATGGAAATCCAGATCCCAACATTCCAACATCAAATTATATACTTCACGAGGACAGCCATTTGGCATGGGTAGCTTCATTCCACGGAGATATTTCTAGAAATTAAACATAATTATCATAAATATATTGACTTTTCATTATCTTGTGTAATACAAGGAATGTAATTCTTTCATAAGCAATAACTTATGAAAGAAATTGGTTAATAATGATTGAGGAGCATAATTGTAGCACCATACTAAGAATATTAATGATGAGATGGCAATTTTCCACTGAAAAAGAATGTGGAAAATTGGCATCTCCTTATCATTAATATGTTTGATTTCTACCACATTGTAACTGAAACTACGTAAATCAATATTAACAAAAGTTTAATTTAAAACACTTATGAATAATACACAAATCTTCCTCTAGACAGAGTTGGGGATTTGAAATGGAAAAAACTTATGAGAAACCACAATGGATTGGAGTTGATGCATAAATGTGTAGGATGTTCTTAATATGCTAGTGAATAAATGAGGTAAAATGGACATGTAATAACCCTTATTAAGTAAACTTTAAACCTCTAAAGCACTTAACAATATTAAAACAATACTCCAATTATTTTATGATAGGTCAATTAAAAATTTCATCATAGAAAAGTATTTCTCTAACATGAATACTGAAGTTTGCAACCTCTTGTTTCTTCTTTGAATGCAAGTGGTATGCATGAAAAGAACTATATGCAATAATGCACTTTATGAAAAAGTGTAGTCATCAAGCACTGTTACCTCAATCTGATTTCTTCAGTAAAATAGTATTATCACTATCCCATAAATGTAATTCCAACTGTCATTCAGCAACTCATTTCATTAAAAAATCATACATTTCTAAGGGTCAGTGTACTAGAATAGTAATGAGTCAAGTAAATTGTGCTGTTAAAATTTGATCTAAAACTAAATCAAAATAAATTACAGTAAAACCTCCATGTAATGTACCTCCATTTACCTAAATATTCTATAAAATGCTATGGACCCGGCCAACTTCCTATGTAAATGCATTGGTAAATACCTTGCATTAACGAACCTACTTTTTACGAAAAACTCCTTCTAACGAAGTAAACCCTTGGCCCCGTGCTTCGTTTACCCCACTATTTTTACCTCTTTTGTTAAAACATGTTTTCTTATATTCTGCACAGTAATTTTCGTCTTGAAAAGTTGTGGAGCAAATGAGTGGTTTGTTCATAACAAGTCAATCATAAATTTCATTAGAAGATTGAAGAAATAGAAACCATGTGACTTTGGCCTTTTATGCAGGAAATTTAAACACAGAAATCAGGATTTGCAGTATGTAAACATTGGTGATTTGATTCAGTATAAACGTATCACAATACCTTACCCATCTTAAACCATAGTATTTATTTATATATATGATTAATATTACAATATACTTTGATTCATAAGTTTAACAGGTTCCATTCGAGATGACATATATCTATGGCATTTGAGAATAGTTAGAATGTGACTTAATGATGCAAGGCAGCCTCGTTCTTTCATGACAACTGTTTTTGGGAAAAAAGTAGGTGCAGCATACTTCCCTTTTATTACCAGCAATGGTTTAGGAGTTAGTGGACCCTCTGTAATCTGGGACAACTCTAATAAGATGCATTTCTTAAATTTCCCTCTGAGTGGGGCAGTGGAGATTTGATGGACCAAAGTGAAAATATTTCATGTGGAACTATATCCTAAAATGCCTTATGTATTTACATTCCTTGATAATTTCTGATCAATACAATACTAAAGAGTATGTAAATACAGTAGAAGTCTGCTATAGCGAGTATGGCACATAACGAGAGTATCGCTATAGCGAGTGTTTGTTTTGCTTCGGTTGGTCCACGTGTTAAAACATAGGGAGTTCCACCAGTTATTACGAGTGGTCATACCTGCACTATTGCTATAGCGAGTAGATTTCGCGGTGGTTGCCAATCGGGTTGCATAAATCGCAGGATTCAAACCCGCATTACATTGTCATGCCTCGCGAATCTACATTGTAATGAAGACTTTACGAGAGACTTTGTGGTGATTTTACGAGAGAAAACTTTGTGCTTTTATGCCACAGACTTTTCTGGGGAGTGACTGAACAACTTATCTTGGAATATGTGCACCAGTCTGTCATTTCCTGATGCTATTTCGTCCTTATAGCCGATCAGAATAAAAAAACATATGGAGCTGTGGGCTAGACTTGTAGACAATACAGGAAAAGCCCATTTGTCTGTGTTGACCCTAGCAGGATGGCCAATCTCTCGACCCTCCTCTTATTTATGGAATCATAATTCTTAACCGCAGGCCATACCTTATTTATGATTGTTCATGAAACGTAAATTAGTTAAGAGTGCATGACTTTTGGCGACAATATTTTAAAGTATTTTTAATGGAACGATCTATTTTCAATGAATTTGTGGATTGATTGATACACTACTTCATGGCTCATTTTCACTTACTTTTGGTGGTGTTATAAATGCCAAAAGAGGTGAATTTAAATGACCACTGGCTGTAATGAGTGTGCGTGATAACGAGAGATTTTTCGTCATTTATCAACTCTCATTATAACGGACTTCTACTGTATTTTAATTTATAACTGAAAATCAAGGGCAACTGAGGGAAATGGTGAGAGTGGGTCAGAAAAGAATTTCCCAACACTCTGTGCATGGAATGCATCAGCAAACTCACCTGAGAATTGTGAGCCTTCATAAATGGTACTGGAAAGGGGCAACGTATTCTGGAGCAATAAGAATGTGTGACTGTTTGAACCTTTCTTTGAAAGGTCAGGTCATAAAATTTGGAGACTTATTAAAACATGCTAAAAATAGACAAATTTATTATGTAAATTTATATTAGGTACTATAAATGCAATCTCAGCACAAAGAGTCAAATTTTGAGCAGAGTATAAACCATTTTGTTGCATGAACTGTAAACCTCTCTACAAGGTAAGAATACTTGATGTCATAAATTTCAAATAAAAATTCAGGCACAAAAAACCCTCTGAAAAAAATCTGTCTATTTTTGTTACATTCCCTTTTAATTAATCAGCCAAACTTGCAAGAAGAGTTGAGTAAGAAAACAAGATAAAAGAAGCAGCACATGAGCAATAAAAATTCTAAAAGAGAAAAAGTATATACTGCCTGTATCGCCTCCACATTGATAGGAGAAGGTAGAGATTCTCCTGGTGAAAATATTTCCCAGAGAGTTGTGCCAAAAGCCCAGACATCAGCTGCAACAGATGTCTGGGCACACAAGGGGTTGGCATAGCATTCTACTGGAACCCAATATACACTAAAAAGAACAAGAGAGAGATAATAAGCAAATACAATAATTCCTTGTCATTCTGAGAAATGTTTACATAAGCATATCATGACTTGAGTAGGGGAAATTAAACTTTGTTTTTAAACACAAACATTTTTAATAAATTAATAATTGAAATTTAATAATTGAAAATTAATAATAAATTAAATAGTAGTGATTTATTAAATTTTTGTTGTGAAATTGACTAAGTTTAATTTCCCCTATTCATAATGTGGTTTCACCAAGTAGAGGTGTAGTCCATTGAATTAATATCATGCCTTTATCATCCTTTATAGTGACCAAATACAGTATAACCTCTATATAAAAAACTTTCTTATTATGATACTTAAGAACAGTGAAATATATTCTCTATACCAACTGAAATTACTTGGAAAAGTATCGAAAGTTGTCATTTTTACAAAATTTTGTAATTAAAATGGAGACAAGATGTGTACATTAATTTTTGAAGTATAGTAATTGATTGGAAAATGAATTTAAATTGTGTTATTGGTCACATATTAGGCAGATTTACTCCTCATTTTGTAATCATTGACATTAGAAATGAGTCGCCATAACAATTTTGAAGTACATTTGAAATAAATGTTACTATTTGAGATTTGGTGGAATTCTCTCATAATATATGACAGGAAACTGCAATTCCACAAATCATAACATAATAAATCACGTCTATGGTTTCAATGCCAAGCATCATTTTCAGGTCATCTGCACTACCTCTTTCCTCCCCATACCCAAATATAGATCCTCTAGACATTTCTGAATTGAAAAATGATGAAGGTGATAATAATTTATAGTAGGTCTGATCAAATTTAATTCATCTTTCACAATCTATGTGTTATGCAAGGGGAAAACAATCACTGCAAAATTAATAAGTTATGGAAGCAGGGCCACTCATGATAACAAAATGAAACTCTATATACTTTTTAATGTAAGATCAGCATGCATGATATAACCCATACTTATTATAGCATACTTTAACTGTACTGTAGTACTCTATAAATACTACAAGTGGAGGTTCAATATAGCTCAAGAGTAAATTAAAAAAAGCAAACATCTTAATAATTCAAAACCAAAACATGTCTGAAATAATTCATTTATAAATTAAATATGGCATAAAAGTGTACTCACTCATTAGATGTATATTCATGAAGACCAGGATCACTTAACTGGACTTTAAACACAGTTTCATCATGAGAACATACCATTATCTTCCTACAGCGAATATTTCCATGAACTACTCCTTGTTCTTCCTAATTTGAATAAAATAAAATTGCATTATTTGTTAAGTGTTTCAGTCTTTAACCATGTGTCATTCACAAATACACAGTAGCTCCTCACATTTGTTACATGTTTATTCAACAAATTCCAATGTAGATTTAGTTTCAAATATCAGTCAATAAGGAGCTCAATTTTTCAAAAATTATCATCATAGGAATATCATTCCATGTCCTACTTTCTATTTTCACAATTTTCATAATATTTAGCTATACAGCTTTACTGGCACAAAAGATGTTGATGCCAAGTTACAGAAATATATGTTTAAATCATATAAATAGAAATATGTATTGATAGTAGTAGGGTATACAGAAGAAGATTAATCCATAGGGAAAAACAGGTAGTTAACCTGAAACCATAAGAACAACTTACATCCCTCATTTAAGATATTTGAATCTTACTTTAGAATTCCTAACATTTATCCCACAAAATGAATACAATTTTGACATTTTCATAGCTCTTATTTCAGTAACTTCATCATCATCTGAATAACTGAAATCTTGGGAGAATTACAACAAAACTTTGTGTGTCCACAAATTTTATTAAAATGATGAAATTGGCCATTTTAATAAAATTGGTGGATGTACAAGTTTTGTTATCATTCTTCATCATGAAGTTCCATAAAGTTGACCTGATGCCATTGAAATCTTGGGAGTCATAATGAAGGGAAAAAAGAAAAAGACTACTGAACTTATCAAAATCAAAGGGCAACTGTCGTATAATATTAAATATTCTATATTAAACTCACTCCCTTATTACAGTGGTAGAAACTATAAAAATATCCTCATTCAAAGTTTTTTAGGCACAATGGTGACACAATTTTCATTTATATCTGTGAACATCTCAAGTAGAATGTGTAGGGTCACTAGTAATCACAAGTAGTATGTGTAATATCATTAATTACAAAAAAGTATTTTTTTGTAAAACATACCATATGCCACAATGCTGTTGCTAGATATGTACTGGCTTCAACTAAATCCACTGCCTTCATTTTTAGTTTATTTTCTTTCAGGTACTTATCAAGGGGTCCAAGTTTAAGGTACTCCATTACCATTGTTACAGGATTGCTTAGAGTAATTCCATAAAGCTTAACAATTGAACTTGACTGAAGAAATGACCATCTATTAGCTAAGTCAAGGAATTCCTGAAAAAAGAAAAGTGCATGATGCAAAAAACAGGCAATGGATATACGTATTGCCTTACAGGTGTAGTAGTTCTAATGCCAGTGTTTTTATATGTATAGTAAAGGAAAAATATTCCTTTATTAATTTAATGATAGAAGAAAAATAAATCATGCTAAGAAAAAGGCTTTTTCCAAATTAACAAGGAATCCGATGAGTTATGATCATTAAATACTCTTAGCTCAAGAGAAATAAAAAAAACTAACTTCAGCTTGAAAGAAGCATAGTATTACAGAAGTTACATTGCAGAGTAGAAACATTTATATACCTTAAAATAAGCTAATTTAACTAGAAGGCCCTCATGGGGTCTTCAAAAGGAAGAATTGAAGACCACGAAAATCAAGTAATGTCTTGTAATGGCAAAATGAAATGAGGAATCAGACATTCAAGGCATTGGAAATTTTCAATTATTTATCAACTTTATGATTAATAAGTTGGGAAAAATTTTACTCAAAAAAGAAAAATAAATATAGCTTTTCTTTTTCTGAGCTTTCCTTAAAACACTTAGGGGTGAACTATATTCAGGGTCACATTATATTTGAGCCAATACAAAAATAAAAATTATTTTATCAAATTTATAATCAATATATTTATTATAAAAATATAAGATAAAGTATGAATAGAATAGGTGAATAATTTAAAAGTATGTAACTGCGCCAATGTAGTTGATTAAGAGCATTTTGTAGCAATTTTCCTGCAATATGACCAAAACACTCATGTTTGGACCAAAACACCTGAATTCAGAATAGCACAAAGCAAACAACTTATGCTTATGAATTCATTGCGAATAAATTTAACAGTAACATAGCACAAATATAAAATACCATTGAGATTATAAGAGATGTCTTACCCTCAATCTATCATCTCTAAACTCATGCTTTAGTGTCTTGAGGGCCACTTCCACTTTCTTCCCCTTTGCAGCTCTCCAAATACTTCGATAGACCATACACACACTTCCACTCTTCAATGTCTTTTGCCCTAAAATATTTCATTTAATAAAGATCCACTTTCATATAATTCCATATAAAAACACATGAAGCATTCCCATACCTTTATAGACTTGTAAATTTCTTGTATCGATGCATAAAGGAATCCCAGAGTTTAGTCCATCAATGATACCCAGATCATTTATTGTTCCATCTCTTTTTGCATTTATTGTCTGGCAAATCAGTTGTGGGGATTTATCTGCCAAAATTTAATATAAGATGGGTTATTACAGGAAACAAATATTTTTACTTTATTGCATCAATAAAATAATTCAGTCAATAATGTAACATCACAAGTATCCCAGACAGCTCAAAGTACAGGATCCATGGTGTAAATTCCATGGCTATATCCATCATGGAAAAGTTCATTGATTCAACATGGATATGGAAAACTGTCCACATTCCATTATACTATGGTGTAAAATCAATGGATAATGGAAAATCAATAATCAATGGATAATCGAAAATGACCATGGCTTTTACATATAACACAGAATTAGCATTCATTAGAAGTGTGTGTAGAGGTGTATATGCATGCAGTTCAATAGGAGGAAGTAGCCACATGGTAAAATGAAAAATTTCATGGTTTGGGTGCTTGGCAGTATCATGACACCACAAAAAAGCAAACTTACTCAGCAAATTTCCAGGTGTTTAGGCTTGTATTCAGGCTACCATAGCCTGGGGATAGGTTCCTACACCTGAAATTTTGTCGATATGGTTGTTGTGTGCTGTGTTGCTTACATCTAGATCCTTATCATCAAGATTTTGTGAGTATGTGTCAAAGGTTTTCTAACTTGCATCCATTGGAATTATATGATGGAATCATTGAAAGTTCCATTTGAAATACATTACATAATCCATGGAAATTACATTAGAATTACTTGATGGAATCCTTGGATATTCCATGATGAATCCATGGATGTTCCATGGGATAACCATGGATTTTCCTTGGGGAATCCACAGATATTCCAATGGAAATTCCATGTGGAATCCCCACGGATTCAATGGCTTTTATAGGACTTTTGCACTATTTTTAATGTGATTTCCAGGTGGAATACATGTGGATCAATGATACTTCCACAGTGGAAATGTGATGGAATACACTTGGAATACATGCATTCAATGGTGTGTGCTATTTGGGTATCATCTCTCCACAACTATTAATGTCAATGTTTTAAAATGTTTTCACAATATTACACCATAACTTAACAAATATTTTGAACGGAAAGAAAGCAAATACTGTAAAAAATGATTTTATCATTAGATAAATGATCACCATTATAACCAAAACCAATGAAGTAATTTAATGGAGTATTCACAAGAACATGCATAAAAAATGTTTTTTTAGGTCTATTATGTATTAAATTCATGGTTTAAAAAATGAGTCCACATATTTTACTTTATTATTTTGTGTTTTCCACTCACAAAAGGGGATAAGCTTAATAATGGCTATTTTTTGTAATAATATCATTGTCATTTATGGAAATCCAAAATTAGCAAAATTTTATAATAATCTGACAAAATTCTATGCAAATATGAAATAATATGATGTAAAATATCATCAATGCAAGCAAAATTTTATATAATTAAAAATTCAATATTAATTCTCTTATAAAGAACACATACATATTTACCAATCACGTGAGTCACAAACATAATTCAAAGAAAAGGAGATTTGATATTTTCATAAATAGAGATGTTTGTTATGCATTCAACAAAATATCTATGCCATAAGTTACTGTATAGTTTTTGTAAAAAAGTCTGAGAGATTTTCCTATACCAATGAAAGATATAATTCTAGAATATAATGATCCTCTGAATGATTTGGTTAATAATTTAACATATAAATGCCAGATAAGATGAAATATTCCCATTATTCCCAAATGTTATTACATACATAATATTAAAAGCTAGAAATTACCATATTCAGATGGAGGAAGACATTCTTCTAGAACAACAGATGCCTCTTTCTTGCGATATGCATTTATTAAATCCACAATTGTTGAGTATGATTTTCCATCTGCACTGAAGATGTAATCCCCTTTTGAAGTTTTAGTTATTTTATAGGTAGTTGGTTTTGAGCTAAAAGGAATAATTACAAATGAGATGTTTTAATATTTAAACATTAGAGATAGAGATTTCAAAACAAATTATATTGAAATTAAGTGTCAAATACAAGTTTCAAATAAGTACTTATTTACTAGTAAGGTCTCACATACCATATACAGTTCATACATTTTTAATATGTTGAAGCATATATGTTGGAAAAAGTTGATTGAACTTTCTACTGTTATCTTTAAAAATATACTATGACTCTTAACACATTGTGGACGGATCACGAATTTACTTGTGTTCCACTCACCATCTGTAATGGATGGATCACAAGATAATTCGTGTTTTCTATTCTAAATTCTGCCTTTATTTGGCACCCATATTAATACATTGTAACTACTATGTCTAAGTATGTGATTACATCAGTAGTCAATGCATTAAACTCAATTGCCTATGTGTTTTAGTAAGCTTTTTTTGATTGCATTTTTGTATTTCCAACTGTTACTGTTCTTTTGCCCTCAAGTTCCTTGTGTTTTTGAAAATGTCTTCTTTTAGAAAACGTAAAGAAATGTACAAAACTGAAATACTTTTAGAAGTTTTTGACGATAATTTTTTAGGAAGATGACTGTGTGAATGAATTTTGTGATGGTTGTGAGGATGATTCTAGTGACAGTGACATTATTAGGCCTGTAAAAAAATGTAAGTTGTCGGTGCTTTCAAGTGATTCCAACACTGACGATGAAAGTGATTCTGTTCTTGTCTTTGATTGGTCTTGGCGTGATTTGTTTGGTCATAAAGATGTCAATTATTGGTCTGAAAATGATATCCCACCATGTTTGCAAACATTTGAAGGTCATTCTGGGATCACTAAATTTCCATCTCAGTGCGACTCTATAGCCTCTGTGACTAGCTTGATGTTTGGTGATACCAATCAACACAGTGATCAACCCGAAGGTTGGTATGTTAAGTGGGGGTAGAGCCCACCTAGTAGTAAGCCCACGGCATGTGGAAATTCACACATCAGAGTAGAGAGGCCAGTTCCTTTCCCTGTACCGCCTGGTTTCCCACAAAGATGTGGTACCCAAAAAACCACTCAGCTTGGGTTTAGCTAGAGGTGTCAGGAGTCATCACTGGGTCTCGAACCTGGGTCCCCTGGTCAGTAGCCAAGCACTCTACCCACTGGGCTACCATAACCTCATTTAGTGATAACTTGTTTGAAATGTTTTGCAGGGAGTTGTGTACATTTCATGATTAAACGTCTGTGAAACATAAAATATCACCTAAATTCCTCAAGTGGTCTCCTGCTACACAAAAGGAAATGAAGAAATTCCTTGACCTAATTCTTCGATTGGGGCAAACAAGGATATATAGCTGTAAAGATTATTGGTCAACAGATCCCCTAATATCTACCACAATATTTTTGTAGACTATAAGCTGCAACAGATTTGAACAAATATGGACATTCTGGCACTTTAATGACAAAACGAAATGGACAATAGCTCTGGGAGACTTCAAAATTCAACCTGTGCTGGATTATTCAGTCAATAAATTCGGGACACTTTACAAATCAAAGCAACAGTTGTCTTTGGATGAGGGAATGGTTCCATGGAGAGGATGGCTAAGGTTTCGAATTTACAATCCCGCAAAGATGAAAAAGTAGTAGTACATAGTAGTATTTTTGTTCATAGGGTGCTTCGATGGCTAATGTCATTTCACACCTCTTCAAATCATGGAAAAAACCCATCTTGACAAACACAACATCCATGCCTTGAGCGGGACTCGAATCCGTGACCTTCCCTCATTTAC
>WURS02425136.1:0-16392 GCA_011762765.2 Rhinocypha anisoptera
GGGGGGAGAGAGGAGAGGGAGAGAGAGAGAGAGAGAGAAAGAGAGAGAGAGAGAGAGAGAGAGAGAGAGAGAGAGAGAGAGGAAATAGAGAGAGAGGGATAGAAAGAGAGAGAAATAGAAAAAGGGAGAGAAATAGAGAGAAAGAGAGAAAAAATAGAGAGAAAGAGAAATAGAGAGAAAGGGAAATATAGAAAGAGAAAATAGAGAGAGAGAGAGCGAAATAGAGAGAGAGAGAGAGCGATTGAGCACTGTTGCTCGCTAGCAAGTCTGGTGGTGAGCAGTGCAGCGTAAACAGGAGAAGTGTGGCGAGAGCCAAGCCACAGTAAGAATTGTGATTGAAAGAGGCGTGGCTTATTTAGTAGTAAATGTAGTGTGTCACAACCAATAAGCCACACCTTTTTAAAACTTATGTATGATCTCTAGATGTGTGAGTTAGGCAGCCAAAAGTTCGTACCACTCATTGCATTGCTGCAGTGTCTTCTGTGCGACGACAGCTTGTTTATCTCTTGTGTGGTGTTGCCACCGTCGTCGCTTCTCTCTCTCTCTCTCTACGCGTGTGTGTGCGTGTGCCAAGAGAAATCAGATTTTCATTCATAAAATCAACACATCAACATTCTCATCTTGTAACATTCTTGCACACACACACATCCCATCACATGATGATTATGATTATTAGATGAAAAGGTTTTTCTTGATGCCACTCCAACAAACGATGTTCCTTCTCGATCTCGCTATTGCGCCTTCCTTATACAGCTGCCAGATGTTCCACTTGATTTGATTAATTCAATATACAAATTCCACAATTCATCATCCATTCTTGTGTTGTTGTTTTGGTCGATTCTCTAGTGTTCTCTCGTTCACTTTCCCTCATGCCACTTTTTGCTCGATGATTGATACTCAGTGGCGCCGTGTGCCAATCATCCCCGTCTCCAGATGGTAAGTTTACTCAAACAGAAAAGTTGCCCTGAAATGAGTGAAATACTGATTCGTATCTATTTTATTTTATTTATATAGATATTCGATTGATTTTCTAGGTAAGTGTAGTCGGATGTGCACTGCATCGTCAACATCGATCAAATGTACCAAAGTGCAATCACACTCTGTCTTCACACCGTCCCATCTTAACCCACAGCTACAAAGTAGACTTTTCCACACCACATCCCGACGAGAGTCATTTGAGCCAGTCAAAACCAGGATTTCCTCTCCCTCCCTACTAGGTCTTTGTGAGGCTATATAATATATATGTTTATGTGTTGACATGCACTCACATGTACCAATCGGATGCAATCAATCGATGTGTTCGATATTTTCACACCGATTGCACTCCGTTTGGCTTGGGCTTTGTTTATATCGAAACAAAATTGCCTCTTTCTATTTTGAGCAATTATTATTGTTTTGGGTTTATATATATACGTATATGATGATGATTGTAGGATTAATTTAATCCACTCATCACATAGTTTTCAGTTGTGTTTTGTGCAATAATTATGAAACAGGATCTATGTGTCTGTGTGTGTGAGAACTAAACTAAACTTTGAGCCAAACTAACCGAAGATGTGATGGTTATAATACGATTGTCACACACAGGAAATAGTCCTGGAAAAACCAACTTTGATGATTATATATATCGCAAAACATCATCATCATTATAATATATATATATATCTATAAGTATCTTGATTTTCTCTAGTGTTTCTTCTTTATTTATATTATTATTGAATATATTGTATATAAGTTTCGATATTATCACCAAGACTACTAGGTACTAATCACATTCTGATTAGTAAGGTTCGTAATTTCTTTTCGATGTATTTTTTATTGTAGTTTATTATTTGTGATAAAAGTTTATGAAAGAGGGAGAGAGAGAGTGAAAGAGCTACTTATCGTCGGAAGCTGTTTCTCGTTTAACCCTGGAAGCACTTTTCTTCCCCCCTCTCATCACACGATGATTAGACTTCTACTGTTTTTTTCGTTGATTTTCCCTCTCATTCATTCATTCATTTATTTCTTCTCCCTTTTCTGTGTTGTTGATATTGATGACACAAAACAACAATTTTTACCTTGCACTTGAGCACTATGATCACGATGATGATGATGATGATCTTTGTGTTATTATATTGTCATTTTCACAAAAAAATCATTTATTCTCTCTTTCAATCACATCAAGTTCATAGGTCACATCATTATTATCCTTTTCCCCCCATTATCATGGGATTTTTCCACTGTCAGCAGAAAATTGAGAGAGAGAGAGAGAGTCAAGACGTATCATCTCTCTCTCTCTCTCTTCTTTTCTCTCTTTGTCAATCTTAGTCTATGTTTTTTATTGCATTTGCCCTTTCCGATCTATCCCTATCTCTCTACTTATTACTATATCTCTCACTCACTCACTTAGAGGTTATACAAAAGAGAAGAAGAAGAAGAAGACTATCACACAATGAGGCACTTTTGATGGACATTTCATTATAGCTTCCGATTACAGGTGACTTTCAATTTCGCACCAGTTTTTCCCCTCATCTTTTAAAATCATATTGAATTGAATATATCAAAATTTTTATTTGATTCAAAATTTGTACCTTTTATATATTAGAATTTTATATTCACGACTTAAAGTGAACTTTATTGTTTTAGATTTATAATAACAAAAAAGAGAGCTATAGTAGTTTTATAAATAGACAAATTTGAACGCTTTTAAACTTATTATTATTAAATTAAGCTTATTAGTTTTTGAAGAGCTTTTGTGTAGAGAAAACTTATCTTTTAGTTAAGTAAGAAGATAAAGTCTATTTTTAAATAATAATAATAAAATTTATATATTATGGTTATATATAACAATGTATTCTAATTATGACTTTTACATTTATCCTATTATATGTAGAATAAAATACGTACTATATAGTTTTATCTTTAAAAATGTTTCTTATTAGATTATCACATATATATATTGTATTTGTATTGATATATAAGCGAATTCTATTTTTAAAAAAGGTATTTTTTTATTATTGCAAAACAAAGTTTATTAAGCTTGAAGACAAACTTTTGTGTTTTGTTTGTTTTAAAATTTAAAGCTAAAACGGTATAAACTTTGATGGTTGTGAGTGAGGGAGAGAGAGAGAGAGTTAATCCAACTTAATACATCTTCATTCTTGTACCGACTTCCGACTGTCGTAATCTGACTTGAGGAATCTTTTCTTGCACATTCTCTCTCCTCTCTCTCTCTCTCTCTCTTATTCTCTCTCTCTCTCTCTTATTCTCTCTCTCTCTCTCTCTTATTCTCTCTCTCCCTCTTATTCTCTCTCTCTCTCTCTCTCTCTCTCGGTACTTTGTGATTCTAGAAAAATACAAACACATAAAAGAAATTAACACTAGAGCGCGGTAATCGTAAAGTTGGAACCAATTCAAACTTTCCGGCTAGTCCCTATTCTCTTTAACTTATTCATTTTTGTTATCACCATCATCAGCATCATTTTATTATATATTATATATATAGTATTGTTATGTTTATATTTTATATGTTGTTTTTTCTTGTTCTTGTCTTGTAAGTATATATATGCTTCTTTTTGGGATAATGAATTGTGTGAAAATGAAGCCAACAGAAAACAGAACAACATGGAATCGTGATGTTTTGATGATGATGATGGTGACAGTGTGTAGAGTGTAAGTTGTGTGTTTGTATTTTTCCTTTTGTGTATCACACACTCACACACACTGTTAGATGTTATTAAGCTATATATTTTTAGTATCTCGACCACGACGGAAGTTCCACACATAGAGAGAGAGAGAGAGAGAGAGTGAGTTAGGGAGAGAGAAAGATCAATGGTGTGGTAGAGTGTAGGTTGGGTTTTGAGCTATTTTGAATTTCAAATTTATTATGATAAACCTTAAATCTCTCTCTCTCTCTCTCTCTCTCTCTCTCTCTCTCTCTGTGTGTGTCTTAAATCAAAGTGTCTAGTCTAGATAGAATCGATAGATTGATCTATTTAAAATGAATGAGTTTTTTTCTTTCTCTCCCTCCCTCTCTCTCTCTCCCTCTCTTTAAAATCAAAGTGTCTAGTCTAGATAGAATCGATAGATTTATTTATTTTAAATGAATGAGTTTTTTATTCTCTATCTCTCTCTCTCTCTCTTGTTTTCTCTCTCTCTCTCTCCTGTTTTCTCTCTCTCCTGGTGATGTAATTAATGATTTTGGATAGTTTTCCGAAGTGGGTTATTTTCGAACCGGAACTCGGGTTTGAAATGGAATCCGAACCCCGCTTATACTGTACCCGTTTGTGTGTGTGTTGGCACTGGCTCGCATGCTACATCTCTTTCTCTCTCTCTCTCTCTCTCGTATCTTGGCGCATCTATTTTGGTAATGAGCTTTGCCAACCCACCAGACTCTCTCTCTCTCTCTCACTCCCTTGTCTCTTGTAAATACTCTACACACACTAGACGCATCTCATTCACAAACCAATCACTCTGGCATATAGACACACACACTTACACCAGAGAGTGTGTGTATGTCTATGGTGATAGATCTCATGAATGAACCCCAAATCCAACTCTCTTTCTCTCCTTCTTCTTTATTTATTCTTGGTGTTGATCAATCACACCGCATATGTTCTTCTAATTCTTCTCTGGTGTTGTCTCTTCCAAACACACTCTTTGCCAGTGCATCACAAACAACTATAGATACTCGTGTGTGTGTGTGTGAACAAATAATAAACAACACACAAGATTAATCTTTTTTTCTTCGGATTGGTTTTTCCGGTTGTGTAGTAAGTTTTTTAAAAAAATTCTAATTGAGACTTTTTTTGCTAAATCATCAATTTTGAAGTCAAATAATATGTAGAATTACATATAGTAATATTTTTTTCTCTTCTATATATTAACCAAAAGTAGTGGTTGTGAGTTTCTACGTTCATGTTCTGGTATTTTTTGTATGATGCCAAGCTTCTCGCGCATGCGCATTAAGATTCGAACTCTAACCAATTTGAATATAACTTTCGGTGTTATGATTCGAATTCTTAGCCGATTCGAATCAAACTTTGTGTGCCACACTTCGAATATTAGTCTTAACCGATTAAATTCTAATTTTTAATCCTTTTGCCCCATATCTCTTGTAAAGCATATAGGTTTATTTAATACTTCTAGTAATTCCATTTGAACTAAGCTGCATTTAAGTTTTCTTTTTTATATATTGCTTTATTTAACAAACAAAAGAAGATTATGAAATAATAAAATAAATAATTAGATAGTTTGTTTTGAAGTGTATCAAGATATTTTTTGAGCTCATTTTAAAATGGCTCAGTTTTGATAGTGGTCAGATTTTTCCAAAAAAACAACAGGTGTCTTTAATTTTCATTTCCCACCTGTTTTTGTTTGTCACAAAATTACTTGCCTTGTTTTAGCTTAAAGTTTAAGTTTGCGTCAAAGTCAGTTTCAATCATCATTAATTTTTTATTGTTCTTCGCTCTCCATTAATTAGACACACTCTCAAAAAAACACACACACTCAAGGACATTAGCTTTTGTGTGTGTTGTTAATTTCGTTGTTAATTTTGAAAGTTTCTCATGAAACTTTTTATATTATATTAATATATATATTTATTTTCGTCTTGAACTAAAAGATTCATTTTGGTGGCATTATAAGAGGCATCGCATCAGCATTTCCCAAGTGGCACATCCATTCTTGTTGATCGATTGGTGAGAGTGGTGGACGCGTGGGCGCCTCTCAAACCTTGAAACACACTCACAGTTAGATTGAGAGAGAGAGTGAGTGAAAGTGAGAGAGAGAGAAAGTGAATGAGTGAGTGAGACTAACACAACTTGACTATCATCGACAAAACACCACCAATATGAGCACTACCATCATTTCACGCGCCACTGTGTGTGTGCCTTATTTGTATGTGCCTGCTTAGTCATCACTCTCTCTCTCTCATTTCTCTCTCCCTCACTCTCTTTAGTTTCTCTCTCTCACTCTCTAGTCTTTCTCCCAAACTCTCTTTAGTTTCTCTCTCCCACACTCTCTTTAGTTTCTCTCTCTCACTCTCTAGTTTCTCTCTCTCTCACTCTTTTTAGTTTCTCTCCCTCACTCTAGTCTCTCTCCCAAACTCTCTTTAGTTTCTCTCTCCCTCACTCTCTTTGGTTTCTCTCTTCCTCACTCTCTTTGGTTTCTCCCTCCCTCACTCTCTTTAGTTTCTCTCCTCTCTCTTACTCTTTATTCCCTCTCTCTCTCTCTTTCTCTCTCAATCACTCTTTAGTCTCTCTCTTTCACTCATACTCTAGCTTCACTCACTCACTCTCTAGTATCTTTCACTCTCTAGTTTTCTCTCTCTCCCTCCCAGTGAACTCTATATGATTTATGTCATCTCCGGTTATCATCATCACACATCGGCTCTTGTGCAGACTCTAAATAGACAAGGTCTGGTTGGTTGTGTGTGTGTGTGAGTGTGGTGTGATAAGGACAATTTGTATGCGCCTTATCATCGATGACCGGAAACCGATGATGTGATGAGAGTGAGAGAGAGAGAGAGAGAGAGAGAATGTGTCTGTGTGAATGTTGATTGCTCACCCCTATGTTTTTGTGGTAGTATCTGTACTATCTGACACATTCACGGCTTCTCTCTCTCTCTCTCACTTTCAGCCACCACTTGGTAGTGTTGCACTATTGCTTGTTTGGACACAGAGGTGTGCCGAAACACATACACACACAAATTCACTTTTCCTCTCAACTTATCTCTCGATGATGAATGTATATCTTATATATATAGTTGAGATGTGGCATTGATTTTGGTTATTATAACTGACTGAGTGGTGGTGATGAGTAATCAATCAATCGATGGCCACCTTGACCATTTCGACACTGTGAGTTTTTTTATTGATATTTTTTGGACAAAATTGATTATCTCTTCTTTCAATTGCCGTGTAACAAGTTGTTTCATCATGGCAATTTAGTCAATCTATTCATTTTCTAATTCGATTTGGTTGTTTTGGATTAGATGCTATAATGTTTCCATGGTTCACACACACTCAATTCTAATTGTTTAATAAATCATGTCGCAGAATTGTTTTTTTGTTTTGTTTTGAACTTGTGTGGATTGCTTTGCTTTGAGTTTCTCAAAGTTTGTTCAAATTTTATTTTATTCTCCACACTGTTAATTTGGCCTCACACAAGGACTTTGTCAGTTTCGTTGTGGGTTAATTTTGGATACATGTAGTTTCAATTTCTTGTGAAACTTTTATTATTATTATTATTATTTGGACAAAATTGATTATCTTTCTTTCGATTGCCGCGTCAAGTTGTTTCACCATTGCAATTGGCCAATTTGTCCAGCACATTAAATTTTTACTTTTATTCAAATCCAGTTATATTCTTTCTAGAGATGCCAAAAAACGTTTCCTACGTTCACACACATGTACTTTTCTAGTTGATTGGAGGGGAACTATTTCTTCTATCTTTAGTGTTGTCGCATTTCCAATTTTCTTTGCGCTATTTTGAGCTATTTTTGAATTCTCTATTGTTTTGTGTTGGATTTTTTATGTTGGTTGAATCGTGTGTCGTTCTGTGTTTTTCAAGTAGTTTTTTTGCTTGAGTATGTGTTGTCTATTGTTATTTATCGAAAAGTGCAAGCCTGTTTGTTGACCTCTCTCTCTTCTCTCTCTCTCTCTCTCTCTCTCTGTCTTTCTCTCTCTCCCTCTTTCTCTATTTCTCTCTTTCTCTCTCTCTCTCTATCTATACCTCTCTCTCTATACTTCTCTCTCTCTACTTCTCTCTCTCTCTCTCTACTTCTCTCTCTCTCTACTTCTCTCTCTATACTTCTCTCTCTCTCTCTACTTCTCTCTCTATACTTCTCTCTCTCTCTCCAGTAGTCAACCTCTTCTTCTCGAGAAACAAATGGCAACAGCATCAACAGCTATTTTAGTCTGTTCTGTTGTGTGTTCTCTCTCTCACTCTCCTTTCTCTCCCTGATTGTACTTTTAGTAGCTCAAAACGATACTCTACGATTGTTTATCTCAATCGTAGAGTAGAGTAGTTGTCTTGTTGTGTCTCGATCAACGACGATAACTTCTTCTCGACGGTGTGTGTGTGTCTTCCACAAAAGTCAACAGTGGCCAAGTGTCAACTGTCGCGTCTTGATGGCGCCGTCTGGCACACTTTCAATCATCTTAGCGCCTTTTTGATGTGTGACATATATCTGACACTTGTATATATATACACTTATATATATATAAACCCACTCTCCATCAAATCAAATAGGCTTGCTTTCATTCATGCAAATCTAGTCAGTTTTTTGGCTCACATTGATGTGTAAGAGTTGTCTTTCTTTATATAGTTTTGATTGATATACTAAAGAAATCTAATCATTATATACAAAAAATAACTTACTTAATGATTTATTTTGTGTTTGTATGTATGTACTAATAAACTATATTTTGATTTAATTGAATAGATGATGGAACATTCCGACCAGCCGGATCGTGGTTCTCCCAACGGTCTCATGCGACCCGCTCACTCGGATTCCGATTTAATTAGTCGATTACGCAATTTCAATCTCAACCCTCCTCATTACCTACACCGTCATCAACAACAACAGCAGCAGCAGCCACAACAGCATGAAGAATTACAACAAACGCCACCGACAAGATCGAGTGACTCTTTTGTCACGCCAAAGAAGAAGAAGCGAAGTTCGCGAAAGGCATGGCTTGCACAGTTAAACTGTTGCTTGACGCGTACCGATTCGATTCCGGATCTGTCAGATCAACAACAACAACATGGCGAGAGATTTGAGATGGGTGAGATTCCAGCTGGAGCCGACGGAATTGTTCTCGAGCCCGATGCGTTTCAGGTGGCGGAGGATGAAGCTCCTCCTCCCACCGGACATCTCGCGAGAGGTGCTTTCAACCAATTCTACTCACCACCACCGCTGCCAGTGAATCCCTACAATAGTCCCATTCAACTGCCACTGCCACCGCCGCCCATGCCTGGTCCCGAGCCCATCTACCGTCCAATAGCGGCCAGAGTGGACGGCGATGATTCACCTCCCATGGTGAATATGCCTCCGTTTCCCTTCGCGATGCCACACGATCTGTTGGCCGCTATTCCAATTAGTTTTGCACGGCAACGACTGCAAATGCACCACCTCGACCCGGTTCCACCGGTGAGCATGTACCCGCCGGGTGGAAACTTCCGTTGGGTACGAGCCGATCCGATTCACACCCAAATCGACTATATCAACACGTTAGTACCCGATCTCAAAAAGATTACCAACTGTTCCTTCTACTGGGGCAAGATGGACCGTTACGAAGCGGAGAAACTTTTGGAAGGCAAGCCGGAAGGGACTTTCTTGTTGCGTGACTCAGCACAAGATGATCACCTCTTCTCGGTCAGTTTCCGTCGTTTTGACCGTTCACTACACGCGCGCATCGAGCACTGGCAGCACAAGTTCAGCTTTGACTCGCACGACCCGGGCGTGTTTAGCTCTCCCACCGTCACTGGTCTGATCGAGCGTTACAAGGACCCGTCGCACTGCATGTTTTTCGAGCCGATGCTCACTCGTCCTCTCAACCGCTCCCATCCCTTCTCACTGCAACACCTAGCTCGGGTGACAATCTGCGACCTGGTGACGTACGAGATGGTGCAAAAGCTGCCACTGCCGTCCCTACTCAAGTGCTACCTTCGGGAGTATCACTACCGAACCAAAGTACGCACCAAGCACTTTGACGAGCACCAGACCTACCTGTACTACCAGCCGCCGGCACCACCAGGCGGCCCTCCCCCACCCGACCACAATCAAGAGACCAACCACTACTTGGAACTCATGTGATTGACACCTCACCTACTCTATCCCGTGCACATAACCCTTCTCTCTTTCCATTTGTTATGTATTATATCACCCTCACCTTTGTCATTTGTTATCTCAACCCCATTGGATGATTTTGCCAAGTCATTTGTTATCTTTCTCCCAATCAGCATTATGTACCATAGGTTTCCAATTGTTTCTTTTTATCATTTATATATAATAGTTGTTTTTGTACTATAACATTTTGAATAATAATGATGAAACTGATCGCTATCCTAGCACCAGGTGGTTTACATTTGAGTTGATAAGCATATCTTTGCGTGTCTGCTCTTCCTGTTTCTGTGCCAAAATTTTGGTCTTGACCTCGAATATGGCTCGCAGATCGCGCCAGTACTCGATCTGTTTGCGGTAGTAGTCCTCTTTGTTCTGTCGTTCGGTTTCGCGTTGACGAAGCTCATTCTGCACCAAGGTTTCTTGCTCGATCTCTTCGCGCAGTTTGTCTCGCATCGTTCCCGCTTCGGCCGATTGACTGGTGAGTAGAGCTCGCTCGCTTTGACACGCCAACAACTGCGTCTCGGCTTCAAACAATTTGGCTTCGAGCTGGCGTCGAGTCTGGCCGAGTCGGTCAAGCTCGGCCTCAAGACGACTTAACTCGGCTTCGAGACCCGCTGCCGCAGAGTCGTAGAGACGTTTCTTCATGTCAAACTCGTTCTCCAGTTCGTGGTGTTGTTGTTTGAGTTGTTTGAGTTCACGCGCCAAGGGTTGACTGCTCGACTTGGCAGTATCTACGCGTTCCTGCAGTCGACGAATGGCAGAGTTGACTCGGTCAATGTCGACCTGTGTCACTCCCGAGTCCTCCACGCCATCTCCATCGTCATCAACCGCTATGTTGAGTGTACTTTCCTTCATGGCAAAGTAACCATCGGTGCCGATGAATTCTTCCCGCTCGCCAATCAAGCCTAGCACCTCGTTTTCTTGCTTTCGTAGATCATCGATCTTTTTGTTAAGTTGTTCGAGTTCCGCTTGCAAAGTGGACAACTCGCGCCGCTTCGACTCCATCTCACTGTCACGTTGAGAAATTTTCTCAATGTAAAGTTTAAGCTAGAACGATCAAGTTGAATGTAAGACAAGTGTGATTGGAAGTGAAACTTACCGCTTCACCCCTGAGAGGCAACTCGCCACCTTCGGCTCCAAACTGAGCTCTTCTTTCTTCGAGCTCCGCTTCGACTTCTGCAACCTTCTTCTCAATCTCTTGGCATCTTTGTATAGTCTCATTTTTCTTCTCAGCTACCGTTTGCGCCTGTAACAATATCCAAGTCAGAAATGTAATTTTACAAAGGTGCATAAGAATTGTACATTTTGTCGATAATGCATAAGTCGATCCTCGTCGCGGTCTTTCTCCATCAACTTGCGTTCCATCAACTCGTTGATCTCCTTGCTGATTGACTGAATCTGTGAGCTAGTCTTGCTAAGATATTCCTTGATTGACGGTTCGGGTTGTGTGGCAATCGACTCCATTTCACGAACCACAACACGAAGTTCGCTCAACTCGCCAGGAAGGACATCTTTGGCTAGACGTTGTTTGATGGCCAAATCCTCCTTCATGCGTTCGAGCATCACCTCGGGCGAGTGGCCACTTCCGCGGCCTAAGTCGATCATGCGAAGCTCGGTGAGCTGTGCTTGCAGTGTCTCTACCTGAGTTCTGGTGGTCTCAATCCTCTCAGCCTGGTCGCGCAACTGTCGCTGTAGTTTATCGTTTTCATGTTTTGCTTCAACTAATTTACGAGCAGCCTCAAAGCGAGCTTGATTCTCTCGAATCGCAGGCGAATAGTCACCAGTTTGTCCGAGATTAACTCTTCGCCGAACTGACTCGAGCTTGTTGCTGATCTGCTCGCGTTCCACCTCCATAGTCTTGATGTCCTTTTGCAGCTCGATGATTGAGTCGAGCGACTTTTTCTGTGACTCATAGCTGCTGTGTGCCTTTTTGAACTCTTCAATCAACCGAAGATACTATTTTATTTTAGGTTAACACCCAACAACTTAGATTTAGGTACACAGTAACCTTTTAACAAACCTGTTTGTAAATAAGCAACACATCGTGATCACCTTCTACCTCGGCAGAAAGTTCTATCTTGACCAGGAATCGCGCAAGGTAAGCTCGTTTCTTGAGCGCAGAAAGTCGGTGTAGCAGCCATTCGAGAATATTAGTCAAAAGTTCTTTGTCGGCCAAGATAAGATTCTTGCGAAACTCAACTCTGCAAGCTCAGACAAAACTAAATTATTGATTTAAAAACAATTGCCAACACCCATACGGATTGCTTTGCTCCAACGGAGGCGAGAATTTGAAAATGCGTAACGTGTCTAATATGGTGGTGACAATCTCCTCGATGTTACCAACTCGCACCAGAGGTAGGTTAAGCTACTCATTTCATTATCAGAAGAGTTATTGCAAAAAAAACAGGACAAATTTAGGCAATACCTTTGGATCAATGACATTGAGAACCTGAATCAAAAGGTCAAGCCGTTGCTCTGCACGTAGATTATCGTAAGCGATAAGATTAAGATTTTGACTAAATGGAGCTTGATTGAGCTCATCAATGACGTATTTAATTGAGTCCATTGTGTAGACACGATTCAACCACTTTCTCAACTAAAAACTTGTTTGTTTTCAAAGCTTGGCGAAAGAACAGCATTTCTCAAGTAACCATGGCAACCAACTTTAATGGCGCGTTTTTTTGTAAAAACTTGCGCCATCTATTGGAATTAAAATCAAACATTGAGTTTTTAAACTTTCTCGAGCAAGTCTGACAACCTATGCTACACTTCTCTCGCCCTGCTCATAGGCGAGAGCTCAGCTCTAGACATGAGTGTCGACAAGCCGCAAAGTGGCGTGTTTCACACTAGACAACTCTCGTCGACGGGAGACGCGTCTCTCGTCTCTCTGACCTGACTCTGTAACGTTGTATGTTAACGACACCATTCAAATCAAAATATGGCTTACAGGCAACACTCAAGAACGGTCAAAAATGTTCTCAACCTTTGTCAGTACAAAGTGGTAGTTAGTTTTTATCAATAAAGCTAATCAACAAAAATAAAATGACCTCAAATGTCGGTTGAAACAAAGAGAAATGCGGCTAGAAACCACGCATAAATAAATCTGTTAAATGTCTTCTTATTTGAATTCCATTAAAATTTTCTTGATCATGTATTTGATTTTCCGGAGAAGAAGACATCATCGGAACCATGTTTGCATTGTCAAGTAAGTCCTGGTGTGTGCCTGTTTAAATAAAATACATAGTTAAATTTTATTTTAATATGTTTTTCCTACCTCTGATATTGATTGAAAAGTTGTGCAATACCGCTGCAGCAAGGACAATCCAGTCCACCTTTTCGAGGTCTAGATTGATCTGTTTCGAGAAAAGACCAAATCTTGAACTTAACCTCCCAAATGCACATTCCACTATACGACGTGCCCGGGTATGCTTTTCATTGTAAAGAATCTCCTCTCGTTTGGCAGTAGTAAAGGCGAATGGTTTCATTGTTTGGGAGGTAAGTGGGTATGCTTGATCGCAAATGAAAAGATAGGGAAAAGTAATTGCTCCAATCCTTCGTGGTGGAGGCAAATCAAGCTCACGTTGAAATAATTTTTGCCCGAAATTCGAATTGTATAGAGTTTGAGCATCATGTGAGCTACCACAGTTGCCCACATCAACCGAAATAAATCGAGCTTCGGAGTCGGCTACTCCTTGAAGAATGATGGCACTGAAGCCTGTAATTAAGGTTTTAATATAATTAGACTTTTATTAAAACTATACATACCCTTGTAACAATGGAACAGTTTCCCACTTTTAGGTGGGCGCTTGATTTCGACCAACTTCCCATCGATTGCCCCACAGCAGTTAGGAAAACCGAATTGAGATTCAAATCCGGCAGCGATTTTAAATCACTCAACTTTTGAGCGTTTTTTCATGTGCTCCAGCTTTAGTTCCTCCCAAATAGCATGTGATACTTCGCCAATAATACTACTGATCGTTGATATGCCGAAGTCAAAGTTGTGAAAAAGATCCACAACATTTGAGTAACTGGCAATGTATCTACATAACTGAATTAGTTCAATGTCAAATAAATTGATTTCAAACTTACCTCAGACATACCCACAGTCTCTCCATTGGCGAAATGGAAGGACGAAATTTGGTTTCGACTTTCTCGATTCTCCACCTTATTTTGTTTAAAATATATATGAATTCTTCAGGCCAGAGACGAACTTCAGAGTAAAAGTCTACTTCATTTTTCAAGTAACCTTTCATGATTTTATATTTGAGAGTTGTGGCTTTTTCTTTTATTTTAATCAATAATCTTGGTCGCATCCAAAGTCCTTTTGAAAAGTGCATCAGTTCATGTGCGACATACATTATTAAAATTAAATTATTTAAAGATGTAAACAACAAAAATATTTTAATATATGTAAAGAACAAAAAATTATTTAAATATGTCAACAACAAAAGATGTTAACACCGAAAAAACATTTTAAGATGCAAACATCGCATGAAATAGATATGTGATGAAAAGGAAGTATGATGAAATAACGCAAGGCAACACGCGCGCATCCACACTGCTCTGAATTAACGATTAGAATTTTGAATGGTGTCGTTAACATACAACGTTACAGAGTCAGGTCGGAGAGACGAGAGACGCGTCTCCCGTCGACGAGAGTTGTCTAGTGTGAAGCACGCCAGTGTACTATGAAAGTAGAAAAAAGTCGACACGTAAGTCGACTTTTTCCATAGAGTTAAAGTTAAAGTCCATAGAGTCGACTCTCATGTCTACTCAGCTCTCCCTTTTTAAAATTAAAGCACTGCACTGTTTAAAATACTGTCTGTCTATAACCTGACATTGAGCACGTTTCTGATTATAACCTTACAATTTCAAAAATACCAGCTTTTAAGATGATAATTTAAGAAAAGTTGTCTTATAACTATGACTCTAAACTTAACCAGCATTTTTGTTTCGGGAACTTTCTCATACACTGTGTTACTGGTGATTTTTCAAAATGTCTGTTTATAAACTTACATTTTTAAATTGAAAGTCTATTACAAAGACTTATCGAGTTATAACCAGACAGTGTACAGTATTCTCTCAAACTTATGAGTTGTTGCAAAGACAAAATAGAAGGCTTTTACTTTGCCTTTGCAACAACGCGTAAGTTTGAGGGTTTACTGTATATTCTCTTACCTACATAGTCTCTCTACATAATAATACTGGCCTGTTGGCTTGGCTCCTTTAAGATTATAATCTAATAATTTACTTTTAAGCAGTGTTGGAAAGTTACTCAACTCGTTGTTTCCAGTTGAGTTGAGCAGTGGGAATTAACTCTAAAAAATAAAATGCAAACACAATTTTTATTTAACTAATATTTTATTAAATTAAAAGCAAAAACTTGAGAAAAAGAAAAAACAAATAAGTCAAATATAATTGTCAATAATTAGATAAGTCCAAGTTATTGAAAATAGTTTGTCGATGGTCGTGCATTTCCGCTGTGGTTGCAAGGAGACAACGGCATCTAAAACCGTTGTCCATCATACCAGTAAGGCGGTTCGTTACAGTCTTTTTTTCTATTCCTTTTGACTGGTTTTGGTGGTATACTTGGTAGAGCTTTTTTGCCAGTTGAAAGTATTTGAAGCCATCTGGAGGCTACAAACTGGATGATCGGTACACCTAGTCCGGTAGTCATAATCACATTTGTGAATAGCAGAAAAATTATGAAAATCAGTTTAATGTTCATCTTGGGATTGAAATAGTTCTGAGTGGTGAAACTCGGATAGAAGATGAGAGTGAGCGAGTGAGAATGAGAAGTGGAAGACTGGAACTGCGTGCATCGACAAAGAAAACCTTCTAATTCAATGATTTAAATACAGCTGGTACACCGTTGTTTCAATTTGCAAATTGATTGTCTAAATAAATTAACTAATGTAATCTTAAAGAATGAAATGCATAATTTAATTCAATTTAACTAAAGGTAGGTTTCCACAACTCAACTCGAGATCTAGTTGACTTATGATAACGCTCAGTTAATTTAGTTAACCCTTTCAATTCCAAAGATTATGAGTAAAAGATAAGCCTTATATCGCTAATTGAATGAGCGGGACACATACTTACCGATAGCGCCTTAGGGAGCGAACTGAAAAAATGATTGTTGTGCCAATTAAGTGGTGTTTCCACTGCTCAATTCTAGTTACAGTGTAACTTTTAATATCAACAATAAAATCTTGAGTTGACTTTACTCAAGTTTATATTGTTGCAATTAAGTAATTATTCTCTATGCCGTCTTACTTGACTTGAATTCGAATCATAACACACAAAGTTAGATTGATTAAAAATTTAAATAGTAAAAATTAGAATTGAAACGAATAAGAATTAAAAATATAGCAAAAAATGTGATTCGAATCGAATAAGAATTATCATCACTCATCACGCCAAAAGCAAGATAGCACAGGGTTACTCATCTCGCCAGAAGCTTTCTTTCTTTTTATGAAAGGAAGAGAGACTGAGAGAGAGAGAGAGAGAGAGAGAGAGAGAGAGAGAGAGAGAGAGAGAGAGAGAGAGAGAGAGAGAGA
>WURS02425147.1:0-12500 GCA_011762765.2 Rhinocypha anisoptera
TCGAACACTGTTTACTTCTCTTTTTGCTTCACTTTTCTATGTAAATTCGAAGAGTAAAACTTGAGGCAATACTGTATGTGTCCCGCCCATTCAATTAGCGATATAAGGCTTATCTTTTACTGATAATACTTGGAATCGAAAGGGTTAAAGCTGCTCATAGAAGTGAAAGCATAACTAAAAAACAACATGGTGGGTAAATGTATCTCTTACCTAATTTTCATATCTAAAACTTAAATATGACAAAAATTTGAATTAAATAACTAAAAATTTCTCATAACAATTAAGTTTCATCAAAATCGAGTGGACAGTTTTCAAAATCTCAACTGCACTAGAATGATGTTTCCAATTGAGAGATCAGAGTCTCTCTAAACTTTTCGATTGCCGGACCAATGAGAGTAATTAATCGATTTAATAATTAAGCTAATATATCAGTTAATAACAATTAGACAGTCTAGATTGTGATTTGAGTAGAATTTATAGACATTTAGTTCTGTCATCCCCATTTGAGTCGGAAGTCAGAACGGCAAGTTGATCCACGAATGCCAGCTCAGATTACTTGGTCTATGTGTTTGTTGTTGTGAATTTGAAATACAATACATTTATATTGATTAATGTAATTTATTTGTATATGATATATCCTATTATGTTATGATAAACTGTTTTGTTATTGGTCTTCTTATACACTAGACACGCTACAAAGATCAAGTTACAGTTTGACCAGTAGAACAAGGATGGTGGCAAATGCGAAAAGCCATTGAACTAGTGGCTTGGTAGCTGAACTGCGACACTCGCGTTCCCAGTTGTCTGGCAAAAGATTCGAGACGGCATCTATCAACTGAGTGTAGGTGCACAGTTGCACTTGTTCACCATTGTCCAAGTTGTACTTAGGGTTTTCTTTGCACTGGGGAATCAGCAGTGGCACATCGCTATACTCGTAACCCGAGTCAACCAAGCCTAATTTACGGTAGATCACACGAACTAAATTTGACTTGTCGTTCGGGTTGTGGTAAAGCTCAAACACGATGCTAGAGGCATAGTCGGTGGGTTTGTTTCCAAGCACGTCGTAGACATTGAGAGCCAGCAGGATCAACACTTGGTTTACGTCATGAGTCGAATATATGAAAATTCGTTGACGATCCTTCTGAAGTGTTTCTTCCTGAGTCAACTCAAGCATATTGCGAGTGATGTTTTTAAGCAAAAGACCACACCGTAATCGCTGAATCTCAGGTAATTCGTGGTTGTAAAGAAAAGCGTGATTCTTTAGATCATCTAAATTCCTAATAGTTTTGGGGTCTTTAGCCCAATTCGGCACTTCAAGTTTCGCATCACGTTCAATCTCCAGGGTGGTTGTGAGAAATTCCAACTTACGTAACGTTAAAGATGGATTGTTTAAATACTGATCACCGGTTTTAGGCTCGAGTTGAAGAATGAAATCACGGTAGGTGTTGGTGTAATCGGAGACCTTCTTAGATGTGATATGTTTATACCACAATTCACTAGCTTTTTTGCACTCAGTGGCAGTGGAAAGCATTGCCCCTGTCTCGCTTAATAAGGCTTGAAGTTGTGTGCCATGGCTTGCTTTGAGAAAAGACTCAAGAAATATTTGTGCCGTTTCTTTGGCTCGGTTGCGAGGCGAATGATAGGCCAAACTGGGCCAACCATTAGTAGTGGTCACCAGTTGTGAGTAAGCTGAAGCGTAGAGTCTACCAGCAGCATCTAGTTGATCACGACCTTTCTGGGTCATTTCACCTATTCCATATGGCTGCCAGTAAGATGGATCCTTGAAAGGATCTTTTGGATAGAAATCGGTGGGTGCTCGTTCGCCATGACGCAACACAATGAAGGCAGCTCGAAGTTCGACATTATCCACCGCTAACACGGTAGCGAGACTTGACAAACAGAGAAAGACACAGGTTACAAGCTTCATCGCTGACAGAGGCATGAGTGCACTGATGAGCATTCGATACAATCAATCGACTTGTGGTTCACTTTGTTGAGTGTTCTCAGTTCTACTGCTATATAGAGTGGCCAACGATATCAATCGACCAATGTAGGATGATGCGTGCGGTAGATGCTAGGAGACGGTATCGAGAGTTTGACACCGACTCACACTACAGACATACTTCGACTTTGGCACCAAGCCAGTCAATCATTTCATTATTCCACGTGCAATACTAGCTGTGCAAACCAAACAAAATTCCCCGATTTCAATTCCCACCACTCAGCATCACTTTGTAATTTGTTTGTGTTGCAAATCTACTTGAAAATCAGTGTAGCTTGCTTATCGAAACCGGAAATTGTCTGTTACTTCCGTAGCGGCAATTTTACTTTTTTAGCAATACAATTAACAACACTTAAACTTAAGTGGCATTACGCAGTGTTCAGTGTTGCAAATTTAAATCATATATATTTTATTGCTTTATTCACTTGGCAACCATGAATCCTGTTGCCAATTGAACTGAAGAAAATAGAAGCAATTCTCAATTGTTTGTATACATAGAGGTTATAATTAGACTGGCAGCTCGAGACAGTTATCTCGATGGCGTGATGTATTTATGGCTTAAAAATGAACGTGAAATTTAAAATCAGTACAACAGCAATAAAGATATATAATATATACTTTGTTGTAAATTTTGAAATTAAATCGTACATCACTTCATTATCGCGTGGTACACTTGTTGATACCGAGCTACTTGAGCTTACTGATAGTGCACAGTATTTCATTGTCGCACAAGTTGAGTGAATAGAAATTAGAGTACTATTCTCATTGCATAATTTTTTGATACTGCAAAGATCATGTACATATATGATATATCAATGTAAAAGTAGTCGACTCATTCTTTCTATCACTAGTATTTTTACATGATTTTTAAAACCTTATTATTGTCGAAAACTAACCAAAGTTGAAAAGCAAGTAAGGTAATTGCTAAGAGAAGTTACGAGTTTGTCAAGTCAACTGAATGCGACAAAGATGGCTAACATAATAAAAATATAATAACATCAAACAGACGAGAGATGTGCAATCGCAAGCGTAGTGACTGTCTTCTTGGTGACAAGAGATTTTTATTATTTCTAGCATCTCTCTATCTTTCGTTTGTCTAGGAAAAGATCACATCCGCAGATCAGATCAGACGAGGGGAACGACTTTTGAAGTTAGTCGCTCTCTCTCTCTCTCTCTTCTTTTCTGTCTTACTGTGATTGGAGATACATTATGCAGTGCTGTCAAATCAATATTCGAGCAATGATAGTGCCGAGTGAGCGATATCGAATCAAACTGGCGCGAATCTCTCACAGTCTAGCGGGATTGTCTGGTTGTGTAATATCCCCCACTCATCAACCGATGGGTTTGATCCTGAGAGGCAATCTAATCCAATTGCCTGATGTATCGATGATAATCGTCCCTCGTGGTGTCACCAAGTAATGTCACCAAGAAGTCACTTGGCACCAATCAGTGAGCACCTCAAGAAGTCACCCGAGCCCGCTTGGCAACAGTCACCTAGTGTCTGTGGTGTAGTGGTTATCACATCTGCCTAACACGCAGAAGGTCCCAGGTTCGATACCTGGCAGACACACTCGAGGTTTACTTTATTTTATTTTTTTATATTTTAACTTTCAAACTTTTTAATTATAGTTTGAATTATACAACAAAAATAAAAAAAATCAATACCCAAACATACATACTTGATTTTAGAAAATTAATTTTTCTAATCTAATGTGTGTTAGCCTAAGTAATGTGACTTTTCGGTCTCAAAAGTCATAAGTCATACCTGTATACCTATGGTTTGAAAGAAAACTGTATTGCATAATTTTATTTATTTATTTTTATGTTTAAAGTTCTATGTTTTGATAGTTAAAAATGCAAACTCTTCGAATAAATTTTAAATTTTATTTTGCAATCAGATTTTAATGCAATTTTTCTATATTTTTATTTTTAGTAATAAGATTTAAGAAAAAATATTTGGCATTTTAATAAGTTTGAGCGGACTGTACGTTTATTTTATTTGGTCAGTAGATGGCGCTGCCTATTTTTTAAGCTGATTTTCGTCATTCTTCTCATACAATCGGATGAACTGATTAACCCTCCAGTTACGAAGAATTAAAAAATAATTTTTTTAAAAAAATTTTTTGCTACCATAATTTTTAAAAATTTTCTAAACACTTTTATATATGTTTAAACTTATACAACCTCCTAGTTCCAAAGTTATGGAACAGCCCCATAAGGGGCCCCCAATTACTTGGCTGACGGGTTGTGAAGCAAAGGGTAAAGCAATGAAGAACCTATTTAGGGGCTTAAATAGATTAAGAAAATTTTATTTAACATAGTTTAATTTGACCAGTTTGTGTAAAATAATTAAAATATACACGCAACAATTACTTTTTTGTGTGAAAATCTTGAAAACATTTAACGCACAAAGCACCTTGACATTTGACACAATATGTAGTAGTTTTGTTTTTGCATTGAATGCATCTCAATCTTTGAGTAGAATCTTTGAGTGAGAATCTTTGTCTTTTTATTTTTATTTTTATTGATATGCATTAACTTCAAATAATTTATAGAATTGTGTTGTGAAAATATTTTGTTAGTATTCTATCCCTATCTCAATAGTTTTGGAGAGTGTATCACTCTACTTAAGTTTGAATATGAAGTTATACTGTGGATTTTGTTAATTAACTTTGGCATAAACAACACAGAATCCTGCCTATGTAAATGATGATTTACTACTGAACAGAGTTGCTTTTGAGGTATGAATGAAAATTGTTCTAAAGCACTGTGCAAGTTAATTAGATGCTTCATTTTGCAGCTTGGTGAAAAACAGTCTATGAAAGTTAATAATTTAAAATTTTAACTTGAACCTCCGTTAACAGTTTTGCTAAAGAACCTGTAAAGAACCTTATCAACTGTTCAGAAAATAAAAACATTGTCCAACCAAACCCATCTGATAATATATAGTATTTTTAATATAAAAATTACACTTTTTGTACACTAACAATGCAACTAGTAGTGTGGTAAGGTTATTATAATTTTAAATGCTCCTAAAAGCAAGTCTTTTTGGGGAATCCTTAGTATTGTCGTATAATGTTGATGACCACTAAGGTGTTGAAACATCTAACTTTCACTATTGTGATTCGAATTCTTAACCGATTCGAATCTAATTTTGTGTTATAATTCGATTCGGTTCGAATTTTGTGCATAAATCTTCGAATTCTTAGTCAATTTAATTCGGAATTCGAACTTTTCCAAATTCAATTCGAATTTTCTGCATGATCCTTCAAATTATGATAACTCAAGTTTGACCTCGACAGCTTTGCTGCCTTTTTTTACAAGAAATCGTCAAAGCGCAATCTGTCTCTTGTAAAAAAATTATAGTTATTAGTGTTTCCGTGTTGTATACATCGGTTCATACGGAATCGAGTCTAATGGTGAGAGCTTAGAAACAACCTCGGCGGAATGCTTGCAATCATCCTTTTGATCAGTGTGTTTCACGTGATCGCCTCATCATTACTACATCTAACTACACAAACACATGTGTACTATTTCACCTCGGTGGTATTGTGCTGCGCAACCTCGCTCACAAAGTGAATGGTAGATGTTAAGGTAGATGGCAGATGTTTATCGCCAGTTCCAGACTGGCTGGCGCCTTCACGAGGTGATTATGGCTGATGTCTTTATGGCCCACACATGTCCTTCCTCATTTCGTGCTAAACCTTGCATAATAGATCTCACTTACAATGTTTAATGCTTTTCAAAGTCTTCAATTTTATGATTCTGCCGTTTTCATCCTTTTGTCAGTTTAAAAAATTATAGATATTATTGAAAAATTAGGTCGTTCCAAGAGGATTTCCGTTAACATTACTCATCTTTTGGGGGAATTCCAAAGTTTAAGAAATCCTACAGTTTTATGGTTTAGGGTTGTTACCTGAGGGACGCGTGATAGTTTCTATCGATTGCATGGCTGTCTCGAGACACTGCACGGGTTTACCGTATTTTTCTAGAGATTTACTTAGTGGGCTATATAAACTCGAGAATCACATTTGGCAAACCATAATCCAAATTGAGTTGTGATCTTGACAAGCAATCTTACAAACAACAACTTTAACTTTAACTGTGCAAGAGTTACCATTTGTAAGAATTGCAAGAATGTTGTTCAAGTTTGTCATACTTAGTGTGGCTGTTCACTACTCTCTAGCCTCTTCTTGGGGTGGAGATGGGGATACCAACTGGGGTGGTGACTATGGTCAGCAACCTAGCACCGGGCCCCCACCTCCTTGCGGACTCGGATCCATTCCCGTGGAAGTGAGCGAGACCACCACTGCTGAATTGGGTCAGGTGGTGTGGCAAGTTTCGGTGGAGGTCAAGAAGGGTGGTAAGTGGGCGCACGGATGTGGTGGAGTGGTTATTGCCAAGCAAGCCGTCCTCACATCTGCCTCCTGTGTCGAAGGGTAAGTAATTCTCAATGCATTTTGTGTCACTTACTTATTGGTTGTACGTTGAGCAGTCAAAATCCGGGAATGGTTCGATCAGAGTCGGGAATCGTGGATCTGCCCAAGGGTGGCTTTGTGCGTCGACGTCGTTTCACTTTCCCTGGTGCTCAAAAGCCTGGTTTGGGTTACACCGAAGCAATCAAAGTCCATCCAGACTACAACAAGGAGACTAAGGAGCATAACCTAGCCGTACTTCGATTGGCCACTCCTTTTGACTTTGCCAAAGCCGAAGGTAACATTTCCTACGTTTGTCTTCCGGAAGATTCTGCCATCACTCTGGCCGATCAGGCACAGTCATTGTTCTTTTCTGGTTGGGGTTCTCAAGTGGGCGACAACCCAACTTTACGGCCTAAACTCCAGATCACTCCAGTTCAAATGGCTAACTGCACTGTGTCTACCACTGAAAACGAATTCTGCGCAGCACAGCAGAGTGATTTGAAGCAGTGCGAAGGAGATCTTGGTGGACCACTCTACACAGACAACGAGAATGATGGCTCTATTTTACTGGGCATTGCTTCTCGAGGTTCGGGCTGCACCGAAGGCGACCCACTCGTTTATACAGACGTTTTTCCTTATCTCGAATGGATTGCAGAAGCCTCCAAACCTTATTACTAGTCACCTTTGATTTGTCTATTATTTTATTATTTTCTTTATAATTCATTAACATAAAATAATAAAAAATAAAAATAAAAAGTTTGGTTAAAAAATTACTCTACTACCCTTAGGCTTAAATCTCTGTTCTTCTTTAGGAAGAGAGGGTTTTCGTTTGGGAGGAGAGTTTTGCTTGTTTTGCTGCAGTGGTTTCTTTGTCGGCATGCGAGGTGGCTTTTTTGGCTTGTTAGAAGATGGATTGGACTGTTGTTGAAAAGAAGAGTTTAAAGTTGAAACACTTCCATGATCGGTGATGGGCTTTGGTGGTTTTAATTGAGCGAGAGGCTTTGAAATAGGGTTCTTCGTTGGTCCACTTGGTTTGCTACCGGGTATGTCATTTTTATTGGAATTTGAATTTACTTTAGGCATCACATTGGCCACAAATTGACCAATCTGGTTTCCTGCAGGCGAGTAGTGACATACAATAACATTTTTGTTTCTCTGGTCTGATTGCTCGGTAGCGCAACGTGCGCAGCCTATCTGTCGAGTGTTTCGCCACACCAGCATCGTAAAATGAGTGCTCGAATCTCGCCATCCTGGGTAATTATAGTCATAATTTTTGTTTTCGTTGTACCATGTGTCGATGGCACTGCTGGCCATTACGTTCCACTCTTGGTCTTTGGGCACCAAATTGATCCAAATGTTTTCTCCGAGGTGAGCTGGTGGTGCAGAGTAGAATGAGTTTGAACTCAGATATTCTGCACAACGAAGCTTGGATGACGCCACTAACTAAGAATATAAAACAAATAATTATTTGCTATTTTCTACAAATTACAACATGCAGACCTGGTCACTGAGAAAAAGAGATTCAGTTTTTGCATGATAAGCTCGGTACTGGTTGTGCAACTGTTGAGCTTGTTTTAAAAAATCTTGATCAGTAAGATCTACACTTAATTAAGCAATTAATTGGAAATCAAATTCAGAATCACAGAGAAACCTACCGTTGAAAGCATGTCCCATGCTACTAAGCACTGAAAAAGAGAAAAGTGCAACCACTAGCAACTTGGATGGTGTCATCGAGACGATTTGTGTGCAATGAGTTACCACTTGAAAGCTTATCCATGTGGTGATAGTTTTATAGCTGGAAAAGTGGTACGCGCTAACGAAACGCGCCATTTAGCACTACAAAGCTAACTGACAACCCTTTGCGATTGTACTCATCTAACCCTCTGCATTGCAATTGTACACGCACTAGCAAAACGTATTGGAGTGCTCCATTCAACTCTGCTGGGACCGACCTAGCAGCCGACCCACGCCGTACAGCTAATAAATTCTTCATCAAGACTCACCTGCGATTATGAATCGCTAAATTGACCCAAATTAATTTTGCGCGGTAAGCAGAATGCCTGTGTGGGGAGTGATGAGTAGTGTTGTGTGTGGCACCAGCACGAAATGGACCGTGGCCGAGCTTGATGAGTTTGCACTACACGCCTGTCAGTGCATTACGCCACTCTCCCATTAGCGCTTACTTTCAGCAACTTCGTGCTATTCCGTCACTTTTTACTATGATTGTGTATCACATGTAACAGCAACCTGTTAATGTGTAGCAAAGTTTTTTTTGTTTATATTTTATCAAGATAAAAGTGGATTTTTGAAAACGCCATTCCATGGAAACTCAAATCGATTATCAGTGAACTTGCGTCAGTGACAAAAGCAAAAACAGCAACCACAAATATAAATTATCGTATCATTTAAAACAGTGGAATCAATCGATCATGAAAGAGCAACGTCACATTTACACCGTACTACTACTATTATTATTACTACACCGTGTCAATGTTATATTTTAATTTAAATATTGCTCTTTAATAAAATGTTAAAGTATAGTATAAAACGTTTTTTTCATAATATAAATTTAAAGTTTATTTGTTGGTAATGAATAAAATAAGAAGTCACAAATGTAGCCTCATAAGAAAATGTTATGGTGTTTCTTAGATTCCACAGGTAACAGGATGCATCAAAACAAGTGTGTAAGAGTAGGTGTAAAAACAAGTGAATTGACAACTCAAACTGTGTGTTGCATCTCGGTGAGAACCGAGAAGAGAAGTGAGACTAGATTGAAGAACTGATTCAAGGTGATATGTTCGGGGTGGGGCTTCGAGGGAGATCACAGTTAGCGAGCAAGCAAAAGGCGTGTCGGGTGGTGAGTGATGAGGCAAAGTGCGAAGTGCCACTCACTGCGAAGGTGAATGGCGAGCGTTGGCTGCCACGATGATCACCACACCGATGAGGAAGACGATCCAGATTATCCAGTAGAAGACAAATAGTGTCATGCGCCACTGCGAACAGCTGCGCTTGTTTCCATTGGCAATGATAGTTCCCGAAGTGGTGAGCAACATAGGTACGGTTCCATCACCCGGCAGTTTTGCGGTCAACGGGGCTTGGTACTTGGCACCCGCTTCGTAACCCTTGAGCTCGCGCAGTTGTGCTTCTTGCTTTGCCTGCTCCTCGACCACCTCGGCTAGAGCCCGTTTCAACTCGTTTGATGGTGGTGACTTGCGCAACGCGCTCTCTCCCATTGGCCAAATTGAAGAATTCTGATCGCTATATTGGTCGGCTGACGTCAGAGGGCCATTTCCGTTTCCTGTCGACTCACCGTTTGGTTTGCCGCGCACACTACCGGTAAGACTGTTAGTTTCACCACCAAGAGCACTAGCGCTAGCGATGGTGGGAGGTATAGAACCAGTCTCCATCACGGTGGTGTTGGTATGATTACTTCCACTGCCACCAGTGCCTGGAGTAGGCGGTGGTGTGGTAATCTCCACCGTCGTGGTGCCACTTGTGCCCACGCCGTTTAAGTGTAACTTGCGCTTTAACTTGGCGCTCGTGTAGTTTGCCGGCGTCATAGACAAAGGGGACGTGTTTTGTGGCACCAGGTGATGGTGATGGTGATGATGATGTGGCCTGTCACTTGTGTTACAATGTGGCGAAAATCCAACACTTCGTAACATCGGTGACAAGCCCAAGGGATGTGTGGGATAGCGGTAAGTCCCATTGGAACTACTTGAGCTGCTGTATCGGTTACGTGAAGAGTGTCGCGGGTAGTGCGGGTGCCCATCCAGAGGGGCGTACAAAGGCGACGAGTGCGAACTCAGACTTCCTAGGTCAGGTGGAGCGGCATAGGTTGATGGAAGAGAAAGTTGTTCCTGGTGAGGTTGATAATAAAGCAAAGTAGGGGTGGCACCTTCACTGACCGGAAGAATTAGCGGTGAGGAAGGCGGTGGAGGGGGATAGCAGAACACCGGATATTGTTCGTCGTACGTGATGGGAGCTGGTTGGTTGTTCGTGTCGCTCGCCGTCTCAGACACTTGTCCTAGAGACTTCTGGTACTGCTGCTGTTGGTGGTTCATTAGCCGTCGGTAGAGTTGATAGTTGGCAGCACTCACAGCCAAAGGAGAAGTATTGGACCGAATCCACTGTAGAAGTTGGATGCGATCGTCACTCGACTCAAGCTCTGCCTCGCCCAAAGGGTACCTTAAGTGATTTGGTGCTGTCGTTTCATACGAAGATGACATGTACGAGAGAGAAGCGTCATTCTCGAGCATACTGCCGAGACTGTAGTCCTCACTCGGATAACTCACGTAGGCCAGCTCGTTCCATTCATCGTCGGAGCTACGAAACTGACTAGGTGGCTCAATTAGCTCAACCAGGTGAGCATCCGTAGAAAGAAACGAATGCGAAGGAGAGGGTGAGTGAGAGTGAAGTGCGAGGTGAGCCGGACTAGTAGTGGTTGGGCTCGCTTCCAACGGAGTCGGTGGTGGTGCCAGGGGTTGAGCGGGACACGGGGGAAGTGGTGCAGGCACGCTGGGTGGGGGTAACACAAGGCTCACCTGTTCATCACCCACACCACTCATCACGCCCACCTCGACTAGGCGTCCAGTGTTGCTGTCGCATGCTACCACCAAATCTGCCGGGTTCGGATCTCTCTTCGTGCCTGAAGGAAGAAAATAACCAAACAAATTAGTCGGACGAGTAAAGTCTAATAGACTACCAACGTTCAATGGAAAAGCACGGCCTAATCGCCTTTTGCATCCAACTTGCGAGTGATTAATTATTCTCCAAAACGAGATTATGAATTGGGTGAACCGTTCAAGTTTGAACTTTGCAACCAAAGAGAGAAATGCACTGACAAGCTACAGTAATTATAGTAGAAGTGGTGCTGGTGCCGGTGGTGCCATTGTGTGTGGTATTGATCTTTTTGTCTCTTTTTGACTGGCCGTGTTTGTAGATAGCAATTTGCCAACAAGCAAAGTATGTGTGTGTGCAAGCCACTTTTCCACTCTTCCAGATGAGAACTATCAACTTGAAACTGGCACAAGGAAGGTAGGAATCCGAGATCGAGTCGTTCTCTCCCACTCGATTCGCTCAATCATAAATCAATAAGTTTGTCTTCTATTCTGCTACTTGGTCTACCCTTTCCATTAAGGCATTGGAGGCCAGCACCAACACCACCATCACCTCCAACAAAGATGATGATGACTGTTGGAGTGCCACTGTCCCAAGTGATAGTCTCCACCTAGTTTTTCCTGGGTTCGATTTGTTTTAATAGCACAAACAGACTGAGTGAAACTAAGTGAGAAAGTGAGAGCCAGTGAGAAGAGCTAGAGGGTTGGGATCGACCGTGGTGATGATTAAATAACAACAGCAGTGCGGATCGAAGTGGCCCACCACATAGCCACACACACACACACACACACACACTCACAGAGACCGTGGTTCCATATTGCCAACTGTAATGGAACGGGCAAAACAATTTGCTCAATTGCACCACGAGCTTGATAAAGAGTGGTGGTGTTGCACTGAGGCTTAATACCGCCAATGTGCCCCGGACTCAGCTGCAATTGAAATCAATTACTCAACACCAGACGGAGCGAAGCGAAACCGAAAGCAAAAAAATGATACAACATCAAGTTGACGACGATCGAACTCGCGCCAGTGCCACTTTGTGGTGAGGGCGTGAGAGTACTAGTTCATCAACACTCGGTTCGGCCGGCTGCCAACTCCAAGATTGGCTTGTTTATTTGTTTTGATTACTTCCACCTATCATAGTTCCATTTGGAGGGTAAACTTTCCATTTGGCTCGAGCGTCCCAAGACGACAACAAAATCACTAGGGGACAGACAAGTGGCTACTGTATGCCGATACTCGGTAACCCCTATCGAAATTCTATGATGATGATCATGGCGGTGCTGATGCCACACCAATTCAGCCCTAATGCCTTTTTTGCCACCGATCTAACTACTGGCCACTGGATGATTATACTGCAAAAACCAAAGATGATAATGACGAGCCTGTGCGAAAGAAACTCCTTTCTATAAGTGCCAATTTTCTCTAATGAAACTCTATGCACTTCTGTTTGGTATCAT
>WURS02425158.1:0-16392 GCA_011762765.2 Rhinocypha anisoptera
TTCCCACCGTGGTTCTGGGCCTGGCACCCTTAGTTGCCACCCGGCCACGGTCCCTGCTCACTGGGGGCTCAGTGACAATTCAGAGAGGAATATCTTCCACCCATTAGTCTACGTTTGAGAGCCGGGATAGTCCTGCCCCGTGCAAGACACTATGGGAAACCTCTTGACTACGCGGGGTGTAACTCTTAATGAGGGGTTTCCAGCTTTATCCTAGCACCCAAGTGGTCGAAGCCCGGCCGACCCCCGAAACATCACGGCCGGAGAAGCCCCTTCAGGGCGGACCCGGCTCGTTTTGGGCGGGCTGTTATGACTCACTCTCTCAAAATTAGCCGACGAGCACCAGGCTACCTGACTAACCCGGTCAGTTCTTGAATTTTTGTTTACTGGAAGATATAATGTTCAAGTATAATAGATTAACAATTCATATTAAGAAGGATTTGGGGATTGGGCCTCAAATGAGCAATAAGAAAATGATTAAGCAAATGGTTTGGAGATGGGGATGACTCGACTCGTAGAAACAATTCAGTGCCTATTTAGGAACACTTTCCTGTTGTTAATGACCTTTCTGATCACGCCAGGTAATTCTCTTTGCATTTCTGAAATAATTATCTTTGCATCTTCTTTCAGGACATCTTGGATACCCATCCTTTCACACGCATCTCAAACTGGTCATCTGGGAACACATATTTCCACATGACGGCTGGAAGTCTTGTCAGAGGCAACAAGCTCCTGTTTGAAACACCCCTAGGATACAAGATGGATGACTTGCTATCTTCATACATATCCTTGCTAGTGTCCAATTTGGGGAGAAGGAAGAGCCTAATTTAAAAGTACTAGGAAAGTCGATAGACGACAGTGAGGTGAAAATATGTTTATGCCAGGGAGACTATGTCTACCTTCCAAAATGTTTCTTGGAAGAAGTCTAAATGGTTGCAACAACAATAAACTAAAATTAGATCTTAGAGGCAGAAAGTCCTTGAAAACAACATGTTATACTCACGAGCAGAGCCCTCAGTTATAATACAGGAGTTCATTCTTATTATTGAGATAATTGACTATGATCAAAGAAAATTAAGTATTACTACTCCAGCAGTCATATACCATATTAATTTTATTATTTAAAATATTATTATTATTAAAAATAAATACAAATGAATTATTATTCTAGCATATATCACAAGCAGCCAAAATAACAGCTCAATAGCATGAACTATTGTAATTGAACTTAAGGTAAAGACTAGTGATATCTTAATTTAATGCCAAATATGTATTTGTATAAATATTTACAAAAATAAAATGTATTTTTGCTTCCCAAAAAAAGTGTCCATAAAAGTTGAACATTGGGTCTGGATTTATGTTTTTTGTGGCAACCTTAAGCCAAAATCCCTTCTGTAGAGAAACTCAGCTGTATTCGTTTTTCCTTAAATGTGAAATATCAGTATGATTACATACACAGTGATGATGATTTGCATTCATGTATAAGGTAGATAGACATGATTTGAATGTTTTCAGGCTTCAATTAGTGGAAGCGGTTAATATTCATAACAGAGCAAGAACAGTGTACTTTTCTACTGCTTTTTCCATTGTAGCTGATGATGCCATATCATAGTGAAACATATCGTATGCACAATAAAGCCTGTAGAAAAGTGCAATGCTCTTTCTCTGTTATGGATACAGATAGGGATGTTGTTGATTTTGAATGGCCCAATCGAAAATTGTATCATTGTTTTGGTAAAAGCTTACCAGTCTAAATTTTACCTAAGATATTCCTTGCTTTACCTCCGCATAAGGAAATGCAGCAATTATCTTAGGGACAGAAAGTTGTGACTTTCCTAACATAAAACAGCAGGTACATACATCTATTTGTGATTCCAAATATTCACATCACATTTTATGACACACTTTGTGAATAAAATGTCACCATTTTTTGATACAGATGTACCTAATAAATATTTTTTTTCCAAACAAAACCACATTTTACCACTTTCCTGAAATTTATCAAGGAACAACAACAACATGAAAAAATCTCAATCATTTATTCGTCATCATATACAAATGATACTTTCTACAAAACACAATTATTCATAATAAAGAAAAAAAAAATTCAAACCTGCATAATGTTAACACCTTCCATCCTGAAAGGTTTGCAAAGGTTTAAACAGCAGCTCTCTCAAAGAGCTGAACACTTAAACGATAAAGGTCATTATCCATATTGGAGGAGGAAGTAAATCCACACATTTCCTTAGCTGGTAAATTACATAACTGGCGCCTGAAAGAAATGGAAAAAAGTGTATTTAAGTCTATAAAAAAGGTGCACATGCTAATTCAGTGGGCAGAATATTTGGATTATGAATGGTGAGTCCTGTTTCAAACAGAGTTGACACATCCAGACCTTCAGCTAAATCCAAGCTGAGTGATTTTGTCTGTGCCTCATCTTCAAGGAAAACCACAGATGCTTAGGGAAAGGAAGTGATCTTTATACTTCTATCTTCTATTCCAAATTACTTGACCATTAAGTATAAATTTCATTGGGAAGGTAAAAAGAGAACTCTACCATCATCTACCAAGACTAACCTTCAGGCTAAAAAATGAACTTTTCCATTGATGAAATATGAATATAAACTGAATTAATTACATGAAATTAGCTACAAAATATTACAAACAGGCATGGGTTCAATGAAGCAATACATCCATTTTATTAAACACAACCAAATAAATTATCAAAATAACAGATCTCTCCTTATTGTCAAAACGGCATTACATTTTCCTTTAAGGTTGAACAATATGATCTGAAAATGCATTTCTACATGGAATTAAAAACTGTGAAAATTCAGTCAGGAGAGTTTTGAACTATATCAAATGCAGCCAAGAGGGATGATGTCAGGTGTTCTTAGATAGTAGTACATGTTTCAACAGGACCATAAACTACTACATTGCAAAATTCCTCTGTTGATAAATAATATAGGCATAAGTTTTTCTCTATTATTGAAAAGAAGTCACTTAAATTTAGACAAATCCAATTCAAATGAGTTCTTAAATGTGCTTAAATTGTATTGTCCCAATTATCCCAAATGTCTTATTTCAAGTGACATTTGCCTCCCCACTTAGCATTTCTTCTTCTCTATGTGAACTTAACATACTAATTTACTTGCAATAAATGTTAAAATTTTGTTATTGGTAATTTATCAATAACATCCTTGACACAAAGATCTTGGACAGGGCCAAAGAAAAAAAATGGATCTCCTTATCCCTATGGAATAAAAAGAAAACAGAGGCATTTCAGAGAATAAAGATTGTCTAAGGTGGTATTAGGATTGCGAATAATAAAACCATTGTCCTAAGTGGCACAAATAGCCATGTTGAGGAGGTCATGCTTCTTCAATAATCATTATTAGGAATGAAAATGTTTCAATAAGAGAATCCAAATCTTAATGGTCACTTAAATATTTGATTTCCAATAGAATTTTTTTAAATATACATAAAATAGAAGACAAGAAAAATGATATCTCAGTAGTGAAATGTGCAGGAATGCATTTGAATCAAGATAATACTTGATGCATGTGGGAATGCATGCCTGGTGATGGCTCACCCACACCCCCTGCCACACGCCCTTGTGGTGGCTTATGAAGGGCATTACATAGACATAGATGAATACTTTCAACAAAACAATTTTATAATGACACAAATTAGTGCTTCATTTTATTTGTGGGTAGATGCATAATTGATTACTTAAGCTTAAGGTAGAGCTTTTAACATTTATTACCAAATGAGTTTAAAATTTTGATCACTTCCTTCCTTCGCATGCCATTTTGCTGTTATCTTCCACTACCACCTTCTTGTTACTAAGTGACTCTCTCTGCCAATCTCCCCTTTTACAGTAATACTACTATTCCTTATACTAGTCATACAGTTTATCTTTTCTTGTTGTTTGCCAATGGCTTCTCATTTCATCTGCCATCTGAAGTTCTAGTAATTTTTTTCCTCTCTTCACCTCTACAACAGTGGTGCCACATTTCAAGTGCATTCAACCTTCCATTTTTGTGTCATGCATTTTTTTGTAATCAACCAATTAAAGTCACACTTTTTGATGAACCCTATGAACAGCCACATTTCTTATGATACACAGAATTAATTTTAATGAGATGTAATTTATGGCGATAGCTCTCCGCCACTAACTATCACATGGAAGGAGAAGACTCCAAGTTACAAAATATTCAATGGGGACCTCAAAATCAACATCCACTTACCTGATGGCAAGATCTCGACGGGCAGATAGAGCCATCCCATGCTGCCCCTTGTAGGTGGCAAAGGAGAAGAGGTTCCGCAGATGCTGTCGTCTCACTCGCAGGGACACGTGAATCCCTGGCACTGGGTGAAGGAACTGCAGCCCCTCCACGTCATCACCCTCCTTCTCCTCCTCGACCTCTGCCGCCACTGCCTCCACATCATCCTTGGAATCCCTCATCTCAGGTTGTTGCTGCTGAGATTCCTCCTCAGTGGTCAGGTCCGTTGCCGGTTCCTGCTTTGGCTCCAGCTTTTCCGGCGGGACGCCATCCTCGGGAGCCTCCTCCTCTGTAACCCGACTTGCACTTTTTTCAGCTTCACCTAAGGATATTACGAAAAACATAAAGAATATTAGTTTTGGCCGCATTCATGTTCTTCCATGCATCCTCCACCATTTTCAAGTAGAGAGGAAAAAGCTGAGGGAAGGGAATCTGCAAAATATATAGTAATAGTATATAGTAAAGTATAGATAAATGATAATCCAAGTGATTGAACATTTGGGAATGTTAATTTTATGTTGTGAGTCCACACCTTCGACCAAGACTTGCCAATATTATATTACTATCAACTGAAACATTGCAGCCATAGCATTGTTCAGGCTATATATTATTCATTCAATTCATTTATTGTGGAATACATGTCCTTAAAAACTTATCATCTAGCAACATTATGAACTTATTTATCACAGAGGATATATATATTTGAATATTTTTAAAATTACATAAATACAGTGATACCTCGGTTAACAAGTAACCTGGCTGATGATTTTTTCGGCCAAAGAAGATATTTTTCACTGTTTTTCAGTTTCAGCTGACAAATGTTTTAGTGCATGTGCAGCCACATTGGAAGCTGAATTTTCAAAGGTATTTATCTAAGCCTTTGGTAAGTTTTTTGCCATTCTATAAGTGTGCTTTCTACTATTTTACATCACTTAACTTTATCACTTTTATAATTGTGGGCAGCATCTAGAACGATTTAAATGATTTTCTGTAGAAATCTCAGAGAAAACACGTTTCTGCTAAAATAGATTTTGGCTAGCAATGTGATTACTGAATTAATTATCTAAGGTAACACCATAGAGTAGTATAAAAGCGCCAGGATTTGAATGTGAATTAACAGTTATGATACAAAAAAATTAATAATTGTCAGAATCTGTTAGAGCAAAAACATTTGGCAAATCTGGCATTCTTTTAAACTAGCTTTATCAATTGACATTTTATAGATAGAACATTAAAAACTAAGGATGTCAACAGTGCTGGATACCTTCGTTTAGACTATCATCTTTCATGGTGACGTCCTTCTCTTGATCTTCCTCTTCATCTTGGGCCTTCTCTTCTCCCAGCGGCTCTAGTTTCATCTTCTTCTTATTCCCACTATTCCTTGTTAACTCTCTAAGGATGTTGGATCCAGCATAGCGGAATGATACACCCAGTCTGGACAATATGCTCCTTCCATTCCAGTAGTTTTTTCCAAGGGCAGAGCCAGGGTCATCCTCTGCACCTTCACCTTCCTCCACCCCAGCTTTGAGACGAGTCTCTGATACAAGTTCACCCCAATCCACTCCCAGGGCATCTCCAACAGCTTCAAGGAAAAAAAAAACAATCATCTGTCACAGGAATTTAAAAAACTAGAAAACACATTCATCAAAACAACCAGAACTGGAAGAGAACTTAAACTCTCCATTAATAATGCCACTGCATCATTTTGTTGTGGTATCGTTTGTAAACAAGGTCTTCAAGAAGAAAGGACGAGCACAGGCTGGACACACTGAAGATTGTGTATGTACAGGGTAGAGGAAGTAAAAAAAAGAGCAAAGAGGAAGGAACAAAGGAAGATATTTTTGGTGGCAATTAGGCAGGCAAGGTGGACTGAAAAGAAATTAGGAGTCACTGAAATGTTGAACGCAATGGTGGAAGGTAAAATTTTCATGAACAGGATTACCAGTAACACCAGTTCATAACACTCCATCTCACAGTAACACTCGATCATGAAGTTCTTTGACTTTTTACAGTTTAACCAGAAAACTACATGGCCCAATACGACAATTGTTCCCAGTTAAGACTTACTGGGATGTGCAAGATGTTTTGTACACAAAAGGTCAATTAATAGATGAAAGTGATCTGAAAAAAATTATTGAAGTATAGAAGGGAATCATGCATTTCATAAATTAATTAAAGGTACCTTTCAATTATTTCATTATTCAAATTGTAAACCATTTTCACTGGAAAATACAAAAGGAAAATTTATAAAATGGCATTGATGGAGCCCTTCAACGATGAGTAATTTAAAATCCATATCATGATTAATCCAGTGCATACTTTCAAAAGTTGCAATTCTCAGGCTAGTTACACTCAGAAAAATGATGTGCATTTGCACCACTCGAGTATTTACTCAAAACATCAGTGAAAAACTAGGAATGTGAAAATATTTTCTTATTGGTCCTTTACCCTTTTTTTCTCCACACAAATATGAAGTATATTTATTCAATTTCACTGAGGAATTATTTACACAACTTATTTTTGTGCTGTGACTTGGATAACTGTGTTACTAATGATACCCTTTCAATGTGGAGTAAAAAGGGAAAATAGACTGTTTGGAGAATATGTGAACCATTGCATGCATATAGATGTAGATTTAATAAATGTTGCAACAGTTTTCACATAGTTTCACCTTTTGAGAGATAATGATTGGAATAATAAGAAAATGATTGACTATAGATATATGTATTATTATTAGAAAGTATCATTATTTTTATGTTTATGTGAGAGAAAAACACAAGTTGAAAGATATATTTTGAAAAAGATATGAACATTATATTTTTTTTCTATAAATCAATATTACTAATGAACAGCTGATCTAATGGGAAGGAGGGACAACCATGATTGATACAAACATGCTGAATTCACAAATTTAGATTCCTGGTTTGATGTAATTTTGTAAATTTCTGCATTTTTTCTTTCATGTACTAAAAATGCTAATGTATTCTGACATATTTTTAGTGTTCTTTCACAGTCACTTATCATTTGAGTCCACTTTGTCTTTAATGAGATTTGAAGTGAAAACACTACTCTATTCCAAATTTAGCCCCTAGACTTACTGGCCGTTATAGCCAGTGCAAAGGTATTCTGCAATTTTGATGTTTTGGATCCAATGAAAAACCAGATAGGCCATTCGTTAGAGAAATCCAATGAGAAACCGGATTGTCTATTCAGCATTACAATAGCAAAAGAGGTCAATGGATGTGCAAGCCAGAAAGTCAATAAGCAAAAAGTATATATCGAGCATAAAGTCAATAGCACACTGATGATATACTATGAGCCTAGTTATCCACATTATAACCTGATGCAAGATGTCATGTAACAGGCTGACATACAAGCTGAAGTTATATTAGGTGATTATTGCCTACACTCAAAAACATCTAATTAATAAATCCAAACATCCAACATAAATTAAAATTATGTAATTACTTACGGGGACGATTTTCTTCTTCAAGTTCTTCATCAGAAATTTCTTCAAAATCCATATTGTCCAAAGGCTCTTCTTCCCCACCATCCTTAATGGCCTTGACATCATCAACCATCTCTCCCTCCTCAAGAAGGAAGGACTTGCTGAAAATGATCATGGAGAAAAATTCACCCTTAATAATAATTGTGTATTTACCAAGGACAGGCACAGCCCTGGATTCAAAGCACTCATAAAAAATTTAAGAAATTCACAGAATTCGGGCATTTGAAGTGAGTCGATGGAGACCATGGGGGTGTTTCTGAGTTGTTCCATGCGGATTTGAAAACCCTTGATAGGAGTCTTCATGCCTCTCAAATGGAAAGGTAATCCAGGCAATTCAGAACACTTCCAATCTAATTAAAGCATGGAAATCATTTCATGTGCCTATAGCTGGCGGAAAGGTTTTATGAACGTCAAGGTAAATATACTTTGATGCTGTTGTTGATTTCATTATTAGGGTTTAGGTAGTTAACACTGCTTTCATTTATCCATGTAAATTCATATTTATGTAATGCAAGTATAATATAAGCATACAAGAAATGAACTACTTAAAAAACTTTAAAATATCCAAGCATATGAAGTCATTGCTGTACAAATATACACTATCATTTCATAAAATAATTTATAGTTGCATTATGAGGCAGAGTGGCAGAGTATATGTGCTTTAACCTCGTAAGAGTGTGAATAATTCAGTGTTATCAACTGCGGTTATTGATATTAATGATGCAAAACATAAGTCTTATCTCCTTCAGTTTAATAGTCATTCAAACTAATTTTTCTAATTTAGTTTATACTTATACCAGAATTTTCCATCAATCAGCCAAATCCGGATTTCATGCAGTAGTATTTGTGTTTATAGGGTGCTTCGATGGCTATGGTCATTTCACACCTCTTCAAATCATAGAAAAATCCATATGGACACACACAACAACCATGCCCTGGGCGGGATTCGAACCTGAAACCTTTGGGTTAGCCGGCAAGCTCGCTACTCACCAGGCTAACCAGGCCAGCCTGGATTTCATCAAGGTACTGAGTGTGTTGTGTACCTATGGCAATTGTTGTGAGATTTTTCTAAATGTTGCTATAATTTCTAAATTACCAATGAATATTGTATTTAGGTGAAAATTGTTGTCAAGTTGTGTTCAGGTTAAAAGTGATGTTATTCCAAAAGTGAATGACTTTCCAGGGGAGTCTGAAATCCACCGAAAACAGAAATCCAATTTGAAGCAAATCTGTTCAGAATTTCCAGTCTCAAAAACCCTCAGAATTGATACTGTGACACAGTTATCAAAGGAGATGTTGCAGAGGAAGGCAGTGTGTTGTGGGACAGGGAGTATTAGTCAGTGACACCAGTAATTAAAGTCGAAGGTTACAGCAGAAGATGCAGGATAGATCCAGCAAACCATATTATGACAGTCATCAATGTGAGGAACTATGAAGGAATGAATGGTAACTGACAGGTAAATAAGAGAGGTTGGAGAACTGCTAAAACACAAACAATTCTCAGATTGACAATTATAATGTTTGAAAAATCATTTTCAGTCGACTCACCTTCCTCTTGAACCAGGTCTCTTGGCTAGTTTGCCCTTTTGGGTGTCATCCCCTAGGTCACCACTCTCATCCTCGCCAACTTCACCATCTAATCCCGATGAAATGCCTGCTGCCTCGGTGCCATTGCTGACTTCTTCATTCTCTAATACCCGTGCACCCTGCCCCTGCACCACAGGTGAAGGTAGGAGAACCGGTGGAGCACCAGATGGCGATGCAGTGCCAAGGGATCCCGCTTCCTACCAGAGGAAAGACAATGCATCATCACAAAATTATTCTTTCCAAGTTGAGACAAAATTGCATGTCAAACGTTGCAAAGAAATATTTTTAAGGGCTTCTTTGACACAAAATTAAGGAGGTTTTCATTCGAATGACTAGAAGAAATTTAACATATGTACTTGGACCGCCCCAGAGCTTCCTTAACACTGAAATTAACACCTCTGTTTAAGTCAAGATCACCTCCCAATGAGAGATGATTAACCCAGGGCTGTAACTTCCAAATAAGATACACTTCCAAAAATGGTAAAGACCCAGCTCAAAGAGTTTAAAAATGCAAATTTATAAGTGTAAGCTAATTATTTAAAACTCTCATTCTGTCATAAGTACTGCATTTACTTGTGTCATTTCCCCCTCTATTATTTTCCAAATCACCAACCAAATAGTAACAGGGGGAGAAAATATGTTATAGTAATAAATCTTTTTTAAATCATGGGATGAAAAATTTGATAACCTATGCATATGAGACAGATAATGTTTACTGTCATTATTTATATGCAGTAACTACAATAGTTTTATAGATTCCATACTAAAATCAGTGTAATGTTTTACATATTACACAAATATTATGGCCTTCATGTTTTGCTCCAGAATCTCAGGCATTATCAGATTTTTTCAGCGTAAAAGAAATAATTCAATGCCCTTAGATCAACAAACTATCAGTTTAAGCATTCACTTGCCACTGTGGCTGGTCAAGATTGAATTGCTTAATTGAGCTACAAGGTACATTATAATTGGGAATAACTGGTTTGTGTAAACCCTTGCAAAAATTAAACAAGAAATCTAAAGAAACCTTGGTGGTGTACTTGGCTAACAAACTTGACAGGCAATTAGAAAATTCTTTGGTCAAATCACAGGTATATTAAATGAATCTTTATGTGAATTTCTTCACAGATGCAATGCTAAAGCTTGAGAAACCTGCAAACTTAGTTAATAAATAAGTAAAGGAACTTCCATCAACATGGAATTTCATGATCTTAGGACAGGGGAAATTATGCGAGAACAACTTAATTCGAAAAGGTTTCACCAAAAAATATATGGTAGAGAGGAAATTTTTAATAGGAGGAAATTACACACGTAAATGCGGTATACACTACAGAGGCAGAGATTAATTGACTTTAATGAGTTAGCTCCATTTTGACAAGGGAAGGACGGAGTCTATGTTGACTAAAAACAGCCAAAATTTTTAGATGTCCTTACAATTTTTCTGAATTTCTTTAATTTTATTTAGAATTTCCAGATTATAGAGAGGCTCATGTTATGATAAAAATACAAGCGAAATATAATTTGTAGTTGGATGAGTCATGATGGGTAAGTAGAAGAAGGAAGACTTGATTCATTTTAAAATGGCATGAAGTGGTGTAGAAAGGACATGTAGCTAAAGAGTGACTATTTGTGACTGTTTTATGGCCGTGGAAAATAAGGATGTACATTACAGAGGAATCACTATATTATTTGAAGGATTATGATTATAGACACTTATTCCATGTTTAACAAAAACCCACCTCTGACTTGTTGACTACCATAGTAATAAATAATATGTGACACAGACATGAGTAAATTTTTAAGCAGGAATGAAGGTCATATGATCAAATGTATACTGAGTTGAGATTCACACAAGACAGTTTCAATATCATTGTGTTCTCTAATTCTACAATGACTGACCCCCGGAAAGAAATTTCCCAGTGAGTTTAACCTGGAGGAGAGATTTGTTCATTTGAAAAAGTATAATCGTACAAGATTTGGTGATAATATCTCCTCCATACAACACCAGAACAGATGGACTTCGCAATCCCAATTCTAAAACTAAGTCATATTTATATCTTTGCCTTCTTTGCTTATTTTTCAAAGAAATAGACAATTAGAGCACAATCAATTTCCCTATAGCCTAAGAAACTAATCCTGTACTTTTTGAACAATTGGTTACTCATATGTTGGAGCAGAAACAGAAATAAAAATTATGCTCATGTAACAATAAAACAATGTAATGGCAATGCTTTAGATACAAAACAATGCAGGGTTAACAACAGGTACAGAAAGAACAGCATGGATAATGTGGAAAAAGTACTGTGAACTCAGATATTTTCATGACATTAGATTTAGAAGTGATGAGCATGTGGTAAGGAACGTGTGGGGATGTAAGGATATCATGGCAACCACTATAGCACATTCATCAAAGTCAAAAGCCTTTTCCACCTCTGACCATTTTAAATCACTAAGATTCAATGAGCTAATCAGTTCAGATAAATTTATATTTTTAAAACACTTTTTGCTGGGCACTTTGTTTTCTTAAATTCGCCAGATATTTTTCAAACAGAAGCCAATTCAGAATGAGGAAACTGTAGCAATTGAAAGAAAAATAGCTCAGTAAGCTCCAACTAAATGATGGTATACAAGCTAGTAAAACAAACTAGTAGCATGAAAAAGGTTTATGCAGGGAATAAAGCTTTCCTAATTAACATGACATTTCCAATGAAGCAGATGTTCTGACTGCATTCCACTAGCAGTTAAAACCAGGCAAAATAAAAAAAAACAATTAGATTCCACAGAGAATTAATGTTGTACATGAAATAAAATAATAAATATTGGTTACATTTGTTAATTACTACCTGAAAATAAGATTGGATGAGATAAAAATAAGTACTGGATTAAGTTAATAACATGCTACATGGAAAAAAGTAATTATTATTAATGCATCAACAAAAAAAATTCTATGGTAAAGCATGTATCAAAATCTGAGATTGATGAAAGAATAAAGGCAAGGCAATCTGGCAACTACAAGGCTGCAGAGCAAATATTTCAATGTTAATTAACACCACTGAATCACAAAATATATTAAATACAATAGTAGTGAAAGGTTATAACTACAGTAAAATAATAACAATAATAATCACCAAGGGTTATATGCCTGTGGAATTGAATGTATTTCCAGAGAAAATACATTTTAAAAAAGGTTAACACTTATTTTAAAAAATAAACTCTTATAAACTACTTAAATTACACAATGCATGCAGTTGTTTCATTTGACTGTATTACAACACCAAGTCACTTTGAGGATGAAATCACCTTAGGAAAATATATTGTGCGCTCAGTGGTGAAAAAATGTTCAACGCTTAAATAATCTCCCTTCAATTAAAAAAGGAATTAAATGTGCGTGGGGTGTACTCAATAACCCAATATCACAAAATATTGATGAAACAAGAAATTTTAACTTCAAAAAATGTGTTAGGGGCATTGCCTTTTTCCAAAGTGAGGGGACAATGATTTGATTCAAGGGATTGACCCCTTAGATACTTGTAAAGTGAATAAGTATTAAAGGAGTAAAAACTCAAACTCTCATGCACACCCAATCTTCCATTAAACCTTTCATAAATTTCCTGAACACTTTATTAAGACCTGAAAAAATATCCGATAAGTGATCTACTATGGAAGAGGGTCATTATGATAAAGAAGTCGATCTATCCTGACGATCCGAAAGTAATTGATGTGTATTTAAACAGTTGGAGTTCAAAAATGTCTATCTATTCTCTAAAGTAACAGTAATTCACTTGGTTTTCACATATTTCACTTCACTTAAGAAAATGACACCACTCACTGATTAAGCAAAGTACATAAATCTCATAAGTAAATAAGTATCACCGTGGGTAAAACGTTGGTAAATTTCATAATAACCTTTTTTAAGTAGCTACAATTTTCAGTAGCATTCATGAAGTCAATAATGTGCTACCCAAGTATTTATTTTAGCAGCTTTGCCCATATATCTTCATTTATAATATTAAAGTGAAAACTTTATAGAGAAGAAAAGAAAAATATTATTACCAGTTGTGTACAATATAACTTTCAATTTTAATGTAATTTACAATATTTAAGTGGTATCAGAAGTACTTGATAGCAAAGTTTGACTTAAACCTTTTAATATGTAGCTATCAATATAGGCCATTTATTTTCAATTGAAAATATATCACTAAAGACTTTTCAACTAGCTTGGCCATTGTATTTACACGCTCATGAAAAATTCTACGCTTTAACTGAAAAGATGCAACTTAATATAATCTGTTAACAGTAAAATTATTGATTCTAGTGATTTATCCCAAATGAAAATGGACATTTATTATCTCAATTAACCATATCCGCTTAAAACTTTACAAATAAATTATCACATTCACACAAATTTCATTTTGCACACAATAGTAGAGAAGATACATAAGGTGATATCATTTTTGTGTAATGTTTTTATAAATAACTGTCTAATTAAACTAGATATATTATTTTCTATGTATTAATAATATCAAATAAGATTATTTTCACATTGAATGCTCAGAGATTTAATAAAATCAGAGCTATATTTATGATAAATATTTACTGATAGCCTAAGGTACAGGGGTTCTAAAATACTTGATATTTGCATATGCACCATCTAGTTCCACAAATTACTTCTAAATAATATTCCAAGGCTGGATACAAACCATGAATAAAATATCAAATCTCTTGAATTTATTTCTTTTTGTCCCACCAATAATTTAAAATATATTTTTCAAATAAATAAACTATATAAAGAAATAGCTTAAAAGACAGTTAATTCCAAGAGGAAGTGACTACACAATGTGAAATTTGGCGACACAGTCTGTGCAGTTATCCTGTATATCCAGATGCACAAACTGTGCATCTGGATATACAGATGGATACTTAGGCTGTGTGAGCATTGTCACATTGTGTAGTAACTTCCTCTAGGGAGCAATAATACCAAAGATAATAAATTAATCATAAAATGTTAATTCAAGAAATCAGCAAGGGTGCATTCCAAACATGTAGAAATCAGCCATTTAAAAATAACAGAGCTACAGTTTCATACAATGGATTGTCTAAAATATGACTAATTGCAGAAATTAGTATATCTAATATCTGTCATTACACATGCCAGGAGTCATAACGTTCCAAATACAGAAATATTACATAAAAAAGATACCATCAGCTACATTTGAACTGGTTGCAATACAAATGATACAAATAAAAGCTAAAGCACTCTAATGATCCATATTATACACATGCAGTCAAATCATGCACTTGCAAAACAACATTGTTGATGCAAGTTTTTAACTGCATAAAGGGAAAACCCAATCATATTAGTGTTAGAAATTACTTAAGGACCAGATAATAGGAATATTTGAAAGAATAATTATAACAGTCACTCAATATATATTTAGTAATGGTAGGAATTAGCTTAAAGCAACAGCAAAAAACATAGGATCCTATTCAGAGAACTTAATATACATCTAAACATTATGAACCTTTCCTTCATACTTATCCAATAAATAACAATGGTCAGAGACATGCAATCAGAATTTACTCAGTATTGAGTCATAAAACTTCATAAAAATAACCCAAAAAGTAATTTAAAATCAGGTCATGTCACTGTTATCAAAATAAATTTCATTAATGGTCTACAAGGAATAGTGTTAGTGAAAGTTTAGAAACATTTCACTTTAAGATCATGGTAAATTTAAATCTATGGTATAAAATCATAGTGTCCCACACAAACCAATCATTAACAGTTCTGGTGTTTGCTTAAGAATTTTGGTGTGTACAATGAACAAACCTACTGTAAAACTGGCGTGCAACATTAACATACATAGAAATAGGGTGTGCAATTTTTTAACTTACAACAAAAACTACGCTTGCTAAAAACACTGATAAAATTACACAGGTCATTAGCCATGGACAACCACACTATGTTAGAGTGTATTACAATCAGTCCCTGATCTTGTCAACTTATAAATCAATTTTCTTTCATTTAAATAGCGTCCATTAACAAGATACTTTAATGAGTCCTATTCTATAATATATTCATCAATTTTTTTAAATAATTACTATTTTCATATGTACATTGCTATAATACATATAATGTATAATGTACAACATATAATGTATCAAACAATCAATCTTCAGTTTCTATCGCTTGAATATGTATAATTCCCATTTTAATTTAAAATCATTCCTTAATCAAAAGTACTTTAAAAAGACCTTTGCTACCTAAGCAATCACCTTTAGGTTTCAGTAATCAAGGAGGCAAAACAATGATAAATAAGGATATGTCATAAGTGAAGTCAGTGAAACAGTTACATAAAATCTTACTGAAGGCCAACTTTAAATGTCTAAACCTAATTCCATTCCCCTCCTCTTAAAACAACAAAAGCTTTTTTCAGAAGAATATCTCAGAAAAGTTGTGTAAGGCATGGCAATAGCAATAGAATATCATCCTTGTTGGTATTTCAGTCAAGACTGTGATGATAGGATTGTATAATTTTGCTTAAGCACTCCTTTTAGCCTGAGCAATGCATTAATGTTTTAGGATGAGGTATTGTGTATAATATGAAATGGTTTAACAATTATAAATGCAAAACTTGAATGAAAAAAAGAACTAAGTTCTGTAATAAATAGAAAAGACTTGATAATGATAGATGAATTTTTTTTCTTTAGAGGGTCCAAACTGGAAGGTGTGGAAGGGATCCTATTACAAGTGTGAACAATTATACGCATACGAAAATTTGAAACGATTACTACTCTTGGCGAAATCAGTGAGATGTTCCGGGCATCCCTCATTGAATCGCCCCTAAGACACCGATGAAGAGACTGACATACATTGTTCACGATGCAGGTGGATTGTTTGTAGGGGTAGAAAAAAATGTGGACGAACCAATCACTTACAGCAGGCATGGAAAGAAGGAAGTAGCGCAAAGGAAACTGTGAAGGGAAAAGAAGCGCTGACGTATACGCATACGC
>WURS02425169.1:0-16390 GCA_011762765.2 Rhinocypha anisoptera
CAAATTTCCCGAACATGTTTTCCCCATGAAAGATCTTTAGTTATCGTTACACCTAAATATTTCGTACACTCTACGTTGGTTAAATTTGTTTTGTTAACGTTTTAAAATTTTTCGGGTGTACTGGACTTCCTCCAAAAGTTCATCGTCACTAACTTATTCAAATTTAATTCCAACTCCCATATCTCACACCAGTTTTGAATCGCGTTAGTTAATCATACTAATACATTGGACAACGCATTGCTATTCGTCAAATTCTAACAAGGCATAATTCAGGAGTTAGGTCATTTTGCCGAAAATCAGAGTGATATTCAACCAAGGTCAAAGTGTATGGTATACAAAGAGAAAGCATTGAGAAAAAACATAAGCAAGTGAAAAGGAAAGTATAATAAGTTGGTAAAAATGAAATGGAATACTTGGTTCTCGAGAAAAAAGAAACGATCGGAGAAATATTTGAGAAAAAGAAAAAAGGGAGAGTCTGAGAATAGTAAATAAGAGGAAGAGAGAGGTACCGTGACGCTACGAAAAGGTACCTGCTTGTGAAGGGCAAGGAGGAAGGGGGAGAGATGGTTGCGGATGGTAACTAGGGAACCATATTTGAGTTTGACTTCGCGTCACCGAAGATTCAAGAGCTTCGGGGTTTCGGGGCTGTTGTTAGGGGAACAGGGTGAAGGGGGATCGGAGCAGAATGAAAGGAAAAGAAGGGTCATGGACCAGGGAGCGAAATAGAGAAAGAGATTTAGGAGTGACATGAGGAGAAAGTTATTTTATTAAAGGGCAAAGGTCAAAATTCGAAGGATATGTGGTAAGCCTAGAAGGGTACCCTGTTTTTTTTCAAATATAGAGAAAATTACAACAAAAATATTTGAATGGTAGATAGTTTTACATGAATAAACCTATTCTCTCCCTCCATTTTAAATATATGGCATTTGCTATCAAATAAATTTTTAAATAATTATTTACAGTACATTATTAACGTACAATTAGAATGAATAATGCTTATAATAGCGATTTAAAGGTTTTCAAAAAATCCAAATGTGTCTTCCCATGCAGTAGGAAGTGACAAAATAATTTTATGATATTAACGACTCTATAATTAGTTGTATAATGCTTTCAGAGTTCATTATAAAGAGAAAGGAAAAAATAAAAACGCACTGATGCTAATATTAAGTACATCAAAGAACATAAGTTTGAATGAAACAAAGAAATAATCATACGACGGAGAATTTGTTATCATCTCTAATAATTTGTTACAGAAATAATTGTTCTCCAACCTCATACCATATCTTATATTCCTGTCTAAAGTACAGAAATATCGTAGATAATTTAGAATAATTTACTTTGATATTGCCACATAAAGATTTATTGGTCCGACCATGGTTTCGTTACATAGTAACATTATCAAGGTCTTTATGTGTAAAACAATAAACCTGTGGAAATAGCAAAGTTAACTCTTTTAAATTCCCTACGATGAATGGCTTCCACAATGTTATGACTGCAACTGTATCCTAATCATAAATATCATTAATCATTAATTATCAAAAAACGCGAAATAATTTTAGAAATCCTTAAAAAAATTAACTGGAACAATTTTATCTGAAACTCAGTATTTATTTCCAGTTTTTTACGTATACAATCCATTCCACAAACCGAGATAAGAGGCTGATAGCATTGCATGAATAGTACTAGAGAAATTTCACCCTCGAATCTCACCCAGTAGAGAACATTGATTTTTCTATATTTGGTTTCCTTAGGATTTTTCAGTAATATATTATATATTACTACTTATATACACAGTATTCATTAATACATGACAAAATAAATATATAAGGTTAATAGCAGAGGTCGATTCCTTGAGGACATCCATGATGTACAGAGGTTAATATAACATAAAAATCTATAAAAGCAAAGTTTTTATTTTGCATTAACCTCTGAGCATAAAAAAAGAGGTTTCACTGACTTTAAAAGTTTAAATCACCGTCTTGAAAAGTGTAAATCATATTTCACGTCAATTATGAAAAAAAGATCGGCGAGTCCTTTAAATCTGGTCAAACTCATTAAGTGTAGTACTGCAGGTAACCAAATACTACCAGAAATTATGTAGAAAACGAGTGAGATATAGTTCTAATTAATTGATGGTATTTTAAACGATATGCTATTATACGTTAGTTTACAAGAAAATAAAAATAGAGAATCACTCCAATCTGCATGAAGAAATTTACAATAGTCTGATCGGGTCATCCATCCCAAACTTTCGAAATATTTTGGCACGCAAACAAACAGAAATATAGTTTCGCTTTTAAAAACCTTTTCCCTGCACCATTCGTTAGCTTAGCAAAGAGTAACATCCGCCTTCTTGGCTACCTGTTTAGAATTTTTATGCTTGTTGGAACTGAAAAGTTCGAGAGTAAACATTGTGAAACGAACTACTCACTCCGTGAGCCAAGTGAAATGTTCAGTGCCGGAGGCTTAGAACCTTCTCCTCTCTCTATCCTCCATTGTTGGGTGACAGGATTTTCCGCTTCTAGTTGGATGCGAATAGTTCGTGGGTTATTTCTCCGGTTATTCACGCCTCCTGGTGGCTCTTCTCCTGTAGTTCGCTGTTAAATGTTCACAGATCATACCCCAGATTTAGTTCTCTGGTGAATAAATGCACTTCTGCTGCTAGCTCACATATTATTGCGTTTTACTTTATAAAAAATTTATGAATTGCATTTAAGTTTGACATTAATATTCCAGTAATGGCAAAAAAATTGAAACCATTCTCTTTCTCGTTTATAAAGAATTTGTCAGAAAATCATGCACGTAAGAAATGCTTGGCGTGGACTTGCCTCTACTAACTACTTAACATTACTCCGAATAACAAAAGACTGAAGACTATCTTCCATGAATGTCATCTGCGAGTTAATTTATTTTTAAGAAAAAGTAAACGAGAGCATTGCTACCGTAGAGTGCCTAAACATGAGGAATGTCTTATTGTTACTGTAACTTTGTCCTACCTTTTTTTGCAAAAAAGGGACTATGTGTACTATTAGACAATATTTATACATTTGTATGAACTGTCCAGAAAGAAGAAAGCCAACAGGAATAAAATTCAGTTCTATAAAAAAATTCAATGAAATTTTATTCAAGTGGATTTTAATACTAATCTTCAATTTATATGGTAAGATTTCATGTTCAATGAGGATCACATCAATTCAGAATAATATTCTATGCATACAAGGTCATTAAAATGAATCACAAGGTTTCACAACTCTAAGCTTCTTAATGGCTGGTGAGATAAAGCCCTGCACGCCCAAACTGAGACTCCATGCGCAGCCAGAGGTAAATGAACCTGATTGCATGATTATTCTAATCTCCTTAGACGGAGCTGCAATTTGCTGCCAAATACCAACCTGGTATTATTGCAGCTTAACATAATGATACTAACATTATCGCTATCTCAAAAAAATAAAAGAATACATTAATCCATACCAGTTCTAAATTATTGTACTGGATTTCCGGGTTAATAAACATAATTTCCAAAATAAATACAATAAATATAATGTGGATGGGTCCGATCATCTAGGTTTTCATACCGAAAGCAGTTGTGGCCCTAAGGGTGGCAATTAACATTCGTTAAAAATATATATTCAATTCAATTGAGTTAATCAACAAATTCTATGCAAGAAAAAAATAGAAAATACAAATTATTGAATTGCACAAAGTAAATTTACTGCCGTAAAATAATCAAAAATGATTATTAGTCCTAAAAAAATAAAGCACGAGAATCGAACACGGAAAGCCAGGAGGGGATTCTCTGAGTTCCTATGTACATGAAATTCATGACGGCATCAAAGAACGGTAGGACCTAAGAGAGCTTTCAGATAATATCCGCAAAAAAAGAGTTAACAGATATTCAAAATATTTGTAAACATTTTGTATTAAAATTAATATTTCAACTTCAATTGGATACGGGCATTTATTATAAAACGTACAATAACTCAGAACGCAGAATTTGATGTATGTGATAAGTATTAGTATTATGTGTCAATCAGTTAACGTTAAAAACTATAAGAATATTTATAAATTTTTGAATCGCTTCAAATTGGGTGTAGTTACTGGCATAGAATTATGTTTTAACATAATATTGTTCATTACTGGAACGATAAAATGCCTGTTCAGAATATATGGAAACACGATTTATAGCATTACGTATGATTTAGAGGAAAGGTCCATACAGCGTACGTTGAGAAAAGGAAATTTTCTTTTGCTGGAGGACAGCCTGTGTTACCACAGGGAAAAATATTTAACAATGTACGCTTCTTGAATTCTTTATAGTTGTTTAAGTAAATGCCTTTTGACGTAACAAGTCGCGCATTATAAGTTACCAGGTTCTTGCCAACACCGTGCTTGTTAGTTTACCATGATTATCCTCACAACAAGAGTAAATTTGTTGTAGTATGAGCGGTCTACTTCTTATTGTAATAAATGAAATCCCATACTTCAGCTTCTACCTGCATTCTTAATATTATCTGATTAAAATGTGATAATTAAACCAAAAAAAATGACGAGTGATTCGACGAAAATAGAGTGCGAAGAATAAAGTGCGATTAAATGAAAGAATGAAAAAGGTAAGTTTGAACAAATATTTACTTTCAATGTTTTTCTTAAGTTATCGAAAATAGAAATAGTCTGTTTTGAAGAATTTAGAGAATCTGTCTTCAATTTTTTATTCTTTCTTCAATAACCGTCCGGGTGATTTTTAGATTATAACCGAAGCGATTAATAAATAAACGCATTGGGTTACATCTCACGTAAACTGAGGTATTAGTATTGACGTCATAAACAAATTCATTTAGTATATTGGAAAATTCAAAGCCATACTTAAAAAGCGATTTATTTACATTTCAACACCGTCGCATAAAGCCCATGAAAGAGTACCACTGGAAGTTGAATGCATTCTCTTTTTCAGTGGGTGAGGAGGGCATTTAATATTTTTTCTGGTTTGAAAAGGTAGGCCTGCAAAAAAGGTCCGAAAACAAGTTATCTCTTTCCGTTTTCTCCTTTGTGGTACGCAAGAGCGCGTGCCCAATGAAAAGCCCTGTAGGGGTTCATGACACGAAACGCCACGACGCTGGTCGAGACCGTGTCTTCTCAATACGGTCGCACCTGAGAACACCCCCCTCCCCCCCTCATATCTCGCTCCTCTTCACCTAGGAGAGCTCAAACTACCTCATCCTCTCTCTCCCTCTCTCTCTCAAGCTGCGCCCCCCTCTCCCTCACAACTTTCCTCAAATGCTTTCCCCAGGCATTTCTCACCCAACGTTCCCTCGTATCCTACCTGTCCCAGCATTCCTCCGAATCGAACCAATCCTCCCCATCCCTCCCTCTGCGCCATTTTCCTTCTCTCCTCTCACGTCCACCCACCCACCTCCCTCCTTTGCCTCCCGCTGATATCTTGCCGAACCTCCCGCACTGTATCCCGCACTCATTTCGAGTCCCTTGCCCTCCTCCTCCTCCCCCCCCCCCCCCCTCCCCCGCAAGGCCTTGGCACATGGTTTGGAAAGGGCTGCGTTTCCCCGAAATCGGATCCAATGGGGCGGGTTGTGTCCCATGTGAAAGCGTGCCAAAAACCCCTCGCCTCGTTTTCGTCCGTTTCCTTCCTCTGTACCGGTGGGTATTCCCAGGGTATTCGCAAGAGGGCCAATGGGATGAGGGGTTTGTGGATGGGCCGTGGTGGAAAGATCCGGGGGAAGAGGGAAGTGAAGCAGAAGGGTCTGGGGATACGGTGGCGTCAGCCATAAAAGGAATAATTGGACAGACTACAGGCATGTGTGTTTATGCTACGTACATGAAAACATAAGCAAACTCCATAATAGATAAGAGAGAGAGAGAGAGAGAGAGAGAGATGATAATTAGGAGATAATGTGGAAGAAGCGGGGATGGGAAAATGAGTGAGTGGAGAGGGGCGTGGATCAGGGGCGTGACCGGAGGAAATGACGGTGCGGCAATGAATCTCCCCGTTGTTCCCTTGCCTCTGGATCTCCTTCCTCGTAAAACTAATCATGATTCTAAAGGGTTAGCCAAAGGGCGATAGGTTACATACAGTCTACCTATCCTCATCACCACGGAAGAACATTTGGATAGCCGCGACTGGCTCTATAGGTAAGGAATAATAGGACTACCATGAACCACAAAAAAGGAGCTTTAAAGCGAACAGGGGATTCCCGTCCTTCTTTATAGTATTATCTTTTGGGGAATAATCACCAAATATAGTGAAAATAATAAAAAATAACCTCCAATGTAAATCATAATCCTTTGCTACAAACTTTTCGTATTAACTTTTTAAGCGTTGAAAATAAGTTTGAATTTCTCCTGGATTATTCGTAATTCTTTTGAACCCATGTTGTATTTATGTTCCTAATATACTTAATACGTAACTTAATTCAGATAGAAAAGTTGTCCCTACTTTCATTCTCTTAGAAGAAAGTCTAAATCTACAATGTATTCATAGCTGCTATACATATTTTAAAATTTTACGTGCTTCATATTTTTATGTAAATTCAGGTAACAGCTAGAATAAATAGTTTCCTGCAGCCATAAATTTAGGCCTGCACTGAGGAATAAAACACGGAATTTTATGGAAAGCCAAGTGGGTGCATATGTGTAGTTAAGCTATATTTACATTCGATAACTCTTTAATGTAAACAACAGGGTTAATGGAAAAGGGATCGACTGAAACTTTACTGTTGCTTCCTTGTTCAGGAGGTGAATGATAAGTAATAAAAAATCCTTTGACAAAAAAAAACGTTGCACTGATGTGAAAATAAAAAATATAGAAATAAATTAATTTAAATATACTAATATTCTTAAAACTCGATTTCATAAACTACAATTCTAGCGTCATATAACGCCAAAATAAGAAAATAAATTATAAGATTACGTCTGCATATTTTACTCATTCGTTATTAATTTTATATTTCAATATCCAGTTTCTTAATCACTTTCACAGACAATCTAAAAAATTAATAATGTATTCCAGTATTCTAATAAAAAACTGTATGAGAGATACAAAGAAACGACATTTGAAATAAGGTTATACTATCAAATAAAACTATATAAAATATTAAAATTAAATTAAAACCCTATGCATTAACTTAACTTAAATGAAAAACCTCGTCAGCCTATCAATTTTCTCTTAAAGAAGACGTACAAAGAGTCCAGACTTAAGTGGGTTTTTCATATTTCGTATTGTGTTCTTGACAAAAGTTATGTTTTGAATTCGCTGTAAGATGAACTTAATTTTTACGGATCGAAAGACTCATTATTTATCCTTGGCAAAATCTTAAGTCTTTTACCTGTGATAAAGCAAAAATAACTGAGAATACGCTATGGTTATTAAAATGGGATATGGGCAATATGAAAGGAAGTTGGCGACGCAAAATGCTTTCTATGGCTTTTGTTTGCTAAGTAAAAGAAAAGCAAGACCTTGCGGGTAGAACACAAAGAGAAACTTCTTATAATGTCCTTTTCCTTGTTTCAAGACAACATTTCCGATAGCAAAAAAACTTTTGTTTTTACTGTAACTATTTATGTGATATGAATTACGTTGAGAGGATAACTCTTCTAAAACGTGTGCATTAACATATGCTATACCTGAAAATTCGAAAATCTCAAGGGGGGGGCACATAGCCGATAATATCTGTGGTGTGAAAGCTCAAAGTTTTACTTCAGTACTCGTTACAATTCTTTGACTACATAAGCATTCTACAGGCCTAATTTATCACCAAATTTTTGTCAATTTTGGATTGGTTAATTAACTTAATTAACTTCGAAAACGTTGAAAAATATATTCACCCTGTTTCTGAATTGAAGATTCCGAGATTATCCACTAACACAACCGATATTCATATTATTCAATTTTTCAATTGGATGATATAACATTTACTTTTCACAACAAAGTAAAATAACTCACTATAATTGATTGCCTCAAATTACGCTATAATACTGTTTATTTCGAAATTTACACGTACAAACTGCATTAGTTTTAATCGTAATCCGTTAGTCGTAATCTCCAAAAATGAGCTGTTTAATCTTGAAATGAAAGACGAGAGTTATATTAACAGTATGCTCAGTTTGTCATCCCACTTTCCTGAACTGCCTTGTTCTTTTTCTTATAAATCATTCCCGGGAAAAAGAACGTTGAAATACTATGCGTAGAAAGCAATCGTTTCCTTATCGAATTCAAAAAATAGTAAGGAAATCATACTCGGCTCTACTCTGTGGAACTCCTTCATAGTAGTATTCAAATAGTAGTATTCTAATACTTTGAGACGAATAATGACGACTAAGGAATTTTTAAGGAAGGATGAGGACTTCTCCACCATTCACAAGTGTAGTGATTACGTATTGACGAAAATGTTCCAGTATCTATAAAATATATAAATAATGTAGTTTCAACTAACTTCTTGTTGACAAATTTTGGAGGCTCTTCTGAGCTTCAACTTTCTCCTTTCCTTCCATTCCTACCCTTGCATACCTTTCCTCCAGTCTGAATGACCTGATATAAGTGCTGACCAGACTTGAAACAACACCCTGAAGAATCCAATATAGTATTATCAAACCTATTTCAAATGCGTCGCATCCATTTTCAATAAAATTTAATTTCATAATAAAAATATTAACGACTACTGTGGGCATATAAATCATCAATTTATATGACAATTAACTTGACGAAAAAATGTAATCATTTAAAAACGCTCAAACTCTAAATAGATATTTTTTTAATATTAAAATTCTATAAATATATATACACACACATGGATATTTTTATATATTTATTTAATTCAATGGCATATTAGGCACGAAAGGATAAGCTAAGCTTGACCACTAGACGTCTAGAGCTCATATATTAAAGGGGAACTATTATTTCAGGAACCCTCCGTTCAGATATTTTTACCACTTCTTTGACCCCAGGATACGATGACGTTTACAAGTGACCCTTCACACAGCTCAGAGGTAGGGTGAATGTTTACACATCCTTGAATGGCGGCATTTGATGAGAGTAGATGGGCGGCACGGGAGTGAAGTAAAAGATCTTAACGACTAAATGGAAGGATGGAAGTTTGATGGCCCGATAAAGATCTTTATTTGCAAGCATGACACACCCTTGGCCATGGAAAGCGTTGCATAATTAAGAAAATTCATGTAATACAAGAAGCTTGGAATGCCAGGCTCGCAAGAGACGCCCTGATGAGTGGATACTCTAAAAAATGACCCCTTTTTCGCATATTTACTTGTCTCTTAAGAATAACTTAGAATCAAGAAAGAGTAAAACCCTGAATTGCACTTAATTAACAAATTAAAGTACATCCGGAGAGAATGTTTTTCCCTAAATAACTGAAACTCATCTAGCATAAACATGAAGTGGTCTTTAAAGATTCTAGTATCACATAGAAAGAACACTTATTATTGATAAAGAGAACTATTGTTTTGCAATTCCAGATCATCCTCGCTGATTTACTCTTTTGCTCTCAAGTGCTAACAATGATAAATAAATAAATCTTTACAAAAAATACTAATGCATATGCACGAACAATGCATATACATATATAAATTCATACGCACATAAATTTAACAGTGGTGTGGATGTGACTTGTGACGGAGAGCATTTTCCAAATCCTCGATTCAACCAAGAGAATTTATTTCACATTTCTGTCATTAATATTTCCTATCCAAAGGGATAGGAAATATTAATGGGCATGGCAATGGTAATGTGGTATAATTATGCAAATTTCTCAGTTGAGAGTTGAGCTTATGTCCACATGACCATTTCCATTGGGATAATATTCGTGACACCATATATTCAGATTTATCTCCGTAAATCGTAAAAAAAACGAGCTGAAAGGCATAATAATGCATGACATTATGTGAGAAGGAATTCAGGTATTGCAACAGTAAATATAGTCAACGGCCGACTATTTAATATCTACGGAGTGTACAATTTATGCGAGGCAGGCGATCAACCAACTGCCAATGATAGGTTTAGATTTTGCATTAAATTTACAAAGAATACCATAACCATAATTTCCTTTTAGTCGCCGAAAAATCTCGGAAACGACCATGATTCCAATTAAAAATACCAAATTTTATTCGCAAGTATCCCACCGCTTTCTAAAATAATGAGCTGTGACACTTCCATGCGGTAGTTTAAAAAATGGGCCGTACATTTCCCTTGTGTCATTTTCGCCTTGATTTGTGTAAAATTGGGACAGCGATCGTGAGACACTACTTCAGTGAATGAAGATCAAACATAAATGATATCTGAGATTCTAAAGAGGAAATTCTTGCAGAAAAGGAAGATAAATCTATATGATTGGTATCATTTTTTTTTTAACTCTACGAGGAAATAGAAATACATGGAAGAACGCTGGACAAATTGGAAGTTAATATAGACGAGAAAAGAGTTCCCGTGCTCAGCGTAGAATTTGACACTGCATTAAAGAATGTCCTCTCAAAAGACACCAGAAAATTACAGAATACCATCAGGTGTATTAAAAAATACTGGACGTCGAGTAACCTTTCTACTCTGATATACGTACACCAAAGGAGAAATTCCAAAGATTATGTTTACATTAAATGAGGAAAATATATTGTAGAATGGGCTGATTGGTCATTTAATTTTTCCGTGATATATGAAAAAATAAAATAGATGCATAACAAGGAAATATTATCGTTATATTAAAAGGATAACAAATATATAGGTAGCATATTTAGTGGATACCCTCCATGAATCTTAAATTTTCCGGCAAGCTAACATTGTTTAGAAAATTATTCAAGCAATGAAAAATTTAGAATGATAATTGTTTGCATACTGAAATCTAAGCCTAGGAATAAGTTCAAATTTAACTAATAATTTCTATCATTGTTCACGCATGATTAAAATATTAATTAAATACAAAATATTTCCCAAGAAAATTATTTTATAAAGTAACTATTTTTTCATGTTCGCACTTAAGACTTCATACCTGGTGTCACCAATAGCACCAACTTGTCGGCGGCTTGGAAAGTATTACGCAGACGTAAATGAACAATTCAAACGTCAACGTGCATTAAAATAAGAGTGTAGATGTTTGCAAAAACATCGGTATGTTTATCCAGACGAGCCAAACTTCAATAATGTTTTTTTCTTAAATGGAAAGAGAAGTCTAAGAAGAATATTCAGGAGAGGGCTACTTTTTATTTTAATAAATGGGCAAGAGAAGTTGTACAACTTACTCTCAGGCTTATCTTAGAGGAGTGATTAGAATATTAGCTAATACTTATTGCAATCATGAACCTGGGAAAATCATTTAAAATGTCCTAAAAAGTTTTATTGTAATGAATTTCCGAGAGTGTAACTGAACAGTAAAACTACACCTCATTAGTCAACAGTGATCATATATTCCTTATTCTTTCATTATTACATCTCCTAATTTCATATAATGACTATATTTTGTCTCTCACACCCTAAAGATAACGAATATTTGCAAGTACTGCAGTAACTATAAACTTCTGTCCAAGTTAGGGAGTGAATCGTTTAGTAAATATTATTACATAACAAATTATCATTTTTATTTATTTCAACTTACCATAACCCTTAAGGCCTCTTACGTACTAATTTAATCTCCTTTGTCGTTCTTTATTCGAATTTCCCTACTTATCCTTAAAATTTTCCCTGAACTCAATCCACTGCCAATATTTATTAGCATTTCCCTTTTTTAGTATTTCTTTTTGTCTTTTCCTTTGTCTTATTTTCTCCGTTAAACTCCAGGGCCTCATCAGAAAAGCCCTCATTTTCTTCTCTCGACGACAAAAGAGACACACAGAGCTATATTCCTTATCATTGCTCATTTTTCATATGCTTAATATAAATTCCTTTCATCAATTTTCATCAGTCCGTAAATATTTTCTATGCTAATTCAACTTCTGTCCTAACTTTCCACACAATGTAATTTTCTAGAATTAGTCAATAATACTTTATAAATACGTTAAGTCTTCCTTCTTTAGTTCAATCTACTTTAATATTTAAGTTTTGTTTTCTATTGAGTGAATATAGTTCATTTCTTTTACCTTTACAAATATTATTCCCATAAAAATTTCCTAATTAACGCAAGAAATACTTTTATCTTTAAATCAAACCCTTCCCTATCTTCCCTCACCACTCCCTTCAAATAAAAGTTAAACCTCTTACGGCAAACAGTCTGGCCTAATCTGCCGTCTAACACCGCCAACCCTAATTCCCTTTCTGCTACTCTTACTAGTGCCGCATTAGTCTCAGTCGTGAAGAGATTATGAAGGTGATGCCTGACCCTCATATGTACTCTTTTAGCATGCAAATCTTCCATAAAAATTCTCCACTATTACTTAGATTAGATAACGCGATCAAAAGTATCCCATCCGTGTCCTATATACTTATATTACGCCCTTCTTATTACCGATATTGGAACACTAGAGTTTTCCTCCCATTCATCCAAGCCTAGGAAAACACCTAGGATAGCACCTAGGACTCCGTTTAATTTCATTTCCTACCTTTCATAATAATATGAATTATAGAACTGTATTCACTTCGTCCGAGAAGAAATGCATCACCCTATCCCCATACTGCTACTTTTCCGTTACTTAGAACAGGAATTATTATCTAACTAGTGAATTTTTTTGGTCAAACTTCCTTTTCACAAGTGGGTATGATCAGGAAACTCTTCGCACCACCTCTGCAAAGGCCTGTAAGATTCTGAATGGATATTACCGATCTCTAGTGTCTCGTTTGAATTCTTTTCACATTATGACTTCTTCTATCGCACTGTTTAGAATAGAATATAGGCCAGAAGAGGATATAGGATAAGAACAATGATTAATAGATTCTTTTGATACGATGGTGCGATAATGAATGAAGAACATATATGATGAGAGTAGCAAATGATGAGGTACTAAGCATGATAGGGGAGGAGAGTCGGCTGATGAGGAGAAACAGTAGACAGCAGAGGCAAGTGGAGTGAAACATCTGAGATAATATGTTGTTGGCGATTTAAATAAAGGCTGTGCTGATTCTGGTGATAACTAAACAGGAACAAGAAAATAATATTAATTATAGATAGGGTGATGGTTGTTTGAAAGTTGTAGGAGAAGAGATTTATTTTAGGGCGTGATGCATTTTTACTTCGTGGATTTCATCAAAAACCTATAGTTAACCGGTAGTATACCAATCATCGTCATCATAAGAAGGTGCAAAACCTTATTTTTCAAGGAAAGCATAATTTTTTTTAATGCATCAACGATGGGTTTTTTAGAGGAATAGTAACAATTTTTACAAATGTCTCAAATAAAATCTCTAGTTTTAACCCTCATGTGTACTCCCGGAATCAGTAAGAAATCTAAAATCATATCTTTAATTATTTGAAATGCATATTGTCCGTACCCCTCTAGTGCCTATTGATATGAGACTTGCCTTCCTCTTGCCATTTCCCCCGTGCTGTTAAGTGACTCGTATTTACGGCAACGGAGAGGGATGAAAAAGAAGATCAAGAGACGAGGAAATGGAAAGGTGAAAGAAAAAGACAAGCGAAGGAGGGGGGTTCGCGCTGCCGCTGTTTTGAAAGGGAATGGTGAAAGCGGACGGGAAAGGACACATATACGAGAGGGAGGGAGAAGCCGGGAGGTGGGGCAAGGTAGTCTTTTGGAAGCAAACGGGGAATGGAGAACAGGGGGAGATGGCGAAAAGGATAAGGGGATGAAGGGCAGTAGCGGCAAAAGGAAATGGGTGGGTCTTTATATGGCTGGAAGACATTCCGAAATGACGGTGGCCAATTAACCGTGTAAAAGAAGCAAGGACAGAATCTCCATCTCTCTCTCTCTTTTTTCTTGCCTCTCCCCCCAGGCCTTCATGCTAGCATCCTGTCCTCCAGCATATACACACTCTCTCTCTCCTCACTCCCCTCCTCCTTCAACTTAACGGAGGGGTCCCTTCCCACAACCCCCTTCCCCTGCACCCTCAAGAGGGTAAGATGGGCTTGGTCAAATGGTCTGTGCGTGTGTGTTTGCGCGCGCGAGTGGGTGACAGGGATGGGAAAAGAGGGCTGGGTGATTTTAACCTCGAATGGGGTCCAAAAGGGAACGAGCTCCCAAGCAAGGCTCGGAAAACTCTCCATCTATTTCTCTTACCCTCTCTCACCCCCTTGCTTCCTTTCCCTCTCTATCTCTTTCTTTTTCTCTCTCTCATCCTCTCTTCCTCCCTCTCAGAAACACACACATACTCGCACATAATCCTCTTCCCCACTTTTGTCCCAATCCCCTCCTCCCCTCCCGCCTCCCCACCATTCCATGTCATACCTATCCCTGGAAGACCTCTTCGCCCACCCCTTCCTCCCCCCCTCATTCGTCCCCAACTCCTTTTTCGTCCCAATATCCAACGGCTCATCGCGAAAAGGCGTAATTGAGAAAAGGTGGGAGAGATAGAGCGTAATTGGTACGAATTTGGAGCAACCAATGCTTTCCAGATCTTCAGTAATGGGAAGCGTGGGCTAAAGTAGGAAAACGAGCGGTGACCGTGGAGGGAGAGCAGAGGGTGTGCAGGTACATTGAGTGGCGAGAAGAGTTGGCTTTCCCATTCCACATTCGTAGGAGCATTGGCTTAGCGCAGACATGTTTGTGGGGATGTCCCACTAATACCTAGCCGCGGAGAGTTGGAATTTCACGCAGGCTGTTGTCATTATTGAAAAATGGCATTAATTAATTTGAATCTACATTTTTTAACTTATTCGTTTATTTAGACGACACGATTGAAATCAAAAATCAAATTAGCCATTAACGTTTTACAGTACCATTGCCAGATTTACTTCAAACAAATTGCAAAAATTTTAAATTCCATATTAGCAAAGAGAAAATATATGCATAACAGCAAGACATGCATTGAATGCCAATCTAATGGATAATTAGAAATGATAAACGCAATTCTACAGATTGGTTAGATTGGAATTTTGTTCTCCGTTTAATTAATGGAAGGTTTCCATCACAAATACAGAGTAGTAGCAGAGACATCAAAATAATAACAATAATATGGAGAATAAATAGTTGAAATTCAAATTTCTCTTGAAATTCCACAGGAAAAATTTTTAATTTACTCCAATTTCTAATGCCAACTAAGCATCTGAAAGGATACTACATTTGAGCTATTTATGTAAAACATTTATTTAATGATTTCAAAGTATATATGATTTATACTATTAGTTTTTCACCCTAAATAATCTGAGTGGAAGAGCCATTTCGTACCTTAAACCAATTAATAGCTTGAACACTTTTAAGCTACAGGCGGAGTAAACTTTCCTAAGTGATGGTACTTAGTTTGAACATATGTGGTATCATCTTCAATTAGACACTGCTATTTGCCGTCGTTCCACACAGTGATCGAGATTTATTTGCATTATTATGGCATAATTGAAAATAATAGATACACCAAGAGTATAAATAAATATTTAAAAATCTCATAAGCACATCTCAAACAGTCAAAATGTTGGCCAGCTAAATTTTGTAAAATAGATGGGGAAAAGTGTTGGCCATGAGTGCCACATATTGATGAGTAAATAGACTAATAACATTTTCCTACAAAATAGTTTCTAATTAAATTTTCTTAAAGTGAGGAAAAAAGCCACATGGAATATGGAAAAGTTAATTCCGTAGTCTCCTTCCAATTAACCAATGATTGTCTAGATGAAATGAAATCGTTATCTTGTTTATAAATATAACTGATTTGAACTTCTGCTTAATGTTTAATTATTTTAAAATTTTCCACACACAGCTAGCTCTAATCGGCCAGTTAGGGTGGACAGCCCAACAAAATTATTATTACAAGAAACGCTAACACAGACATCCTTATCCTAGGTGGAGAACGAAAAAATCCACCTTGCCGGAATTCAAACCCGAGAAATCCGGATTGGCATATGAGGACGTTACCCCGCTGCCACCGAGGTCGGAAACGTTTACCAGCGTCTAATAGAAGCCTTCAAAACTTGGTAGCGGCGTTAATACTGAAGATTAAATGGACAGATAGAGGAACAAGTATGTTTACATCACTACAGAAGAGGAAAGAAAAGTCCGAGGACTTTGCGACAAAGGACCAGACGGACAGGATACAGGTACAAATGGTTAGTCGGAAATACACGGTGAAATTGAAGGACTGTTTGTTATAGGAAAGAATGTTATAGGAAGGAATGTTTATTATATTATACAATAATGTCACCGATGTTTTTCCTTTTTAATTCATATAAATTGTAATTTTTATAATCGCATGTTATTATACAGAGGTCGTGGTAGCCCAGTGTGTAGAGTGCTTGGCTACTGACCGGGGGACCCGGGTTCGAGACCGGGTGACGACCCT
>WURS02425190.1:0-16390 GCA_011762765.2 Rhinocypha anisoptera
GGGGGGACTGCTACGCGGAGGGAAGAGAGAAGGGGTGGACGGGAGAAAAGGGAGGGAGGAGAGAAGTGGACAGCCGGGGAAGGGGAAGTGAGGGCTCGGGGATAGATGTGGATAAGCCAAGATAAAAAAAAGAAAGGGTTCGAAGCGGGAGAGAGCATGGGAGAGAGAGAGAGAGACGGGAAAAAATATATAAGCCCGGGAAGTGATCTCCCTCCGCCGCACCATTTATATCCCTTCTCCGACTGCTTCCCACCCCCCACCCGCCTCTCCCCTCTCGACGGCCTTGTTTCCCTCCATTCTCGAATCATATCGTATTTGCGGAACGTGGTCGCTCAAAAAATCGGGATATTTGTAACGGTGAGCGATCGTGTCAGTGAAATGCTGCAGCCGAGGCCGGTTGCCCTGAGTCACGCTCGGTGTCTGCTGATTTTCTTGCATTCAGTCGAGATGTGGTGCAGGACTTGGTAATTTTGTATAATGTGCCGGACTTCATAAGGTAAACGCATTACCGATTCTGAGAGGTCAGTGCTATACTTATTGCAATTAAAACCCTAGGGCCAAGTTTCTCATTCCAAAATCGGAGTACTGAACTGAAGTAAGAGTGGATAGACAAATTGAAAACATGGTAAAATATTAAGTGCAAACTTTTGCAGTGAAAGTTAAGTTTTCTCTCAAGAGCAAAAACACACAAGTGTAGAGCTATAACAGAATTACACAAACTTCGAGGAAAAAGTGCATCAAAATGTGACGACTTAATCAAAGCGATGGAGAGATGATGTATCTTTAACATCCCCAGAATAGAGAAACGTCTTCATGATTTTTATATAGGGGAGCGATGAAAACAAACCAGGGATGGGAAAATATAAAACTTCAAAACATTAATACGCCAATTGTTATTACTTTCTAAATCATAGATATGAAACTTTCATGAGGTTATACATAATTCAAAACGGCTGTAAAAGGAAAAACCTTACTTTCTCAGATGGAGTTTTTATTGTCTCAGTATGAAGAGGAATATATTCATTCGAAACCGCATAATAATCAAATGATTTGAATGTCATATTGGATTGTCAACCAATAACTCAGAAAGTGAAAAGCAAAGATTTATAAAGACGCCTCCATATATTCAGAATTCGCAGGTGCAATTTCCTCATATCAATTCGCTCTGTATACACTAAACTCAACTACTTATTAACGTCCCCCTTGTAGATTTATTTTCCGGACATATACCTTTATAACCCCACCCACTCTTTTTTATTTAAAGAGGCTACCAATAACGTATTCCATGTGGGTTAAGCGGTGCCTGTCGTCAGGTGAAATTAGAGAATTACGAGTAAAACGTTAGACGAAGGAGTAGCAACAGATAGATAAAATATTTTTCAATTCTCTCAGAGTATTTGCTCTTCATTGGTTGTAGATAATGGTAACATCAATACTGCTTTCTACATATAATGGTATACCAAATAATTGGTGAATGGGACCAATCGATTAGAGATAATCGAAGTTTATACGAAAAATGTGAGCAAAAAATCAACTAATTTTAAACTACTTTTACATACCCTTTTTTTAATATGCGCCACTTATTTGATACACATAAAAAAACCCTGTTGGAAAGCATATGGAAAATTTTCCATCAATTCCAGAAAAGAAACATGGGAATAAATATTTATGAGATAGAGGTCTATCCCTCCAACTTTCGATCAACATTTCTGTAGCTCTCCACATTCCTTTTTTCTCGTGCAGAATCCAATAGAAGCATAAATAAATATGAAGTACTGGAATATATGAGAGAAAGAGAAAACAAACCGCCGAATGAGTTTCAAACTCATGGATTCAAGAAAGTGCCTACGAACACGATGATGCTTTAAAATGATGCTTCAATGAATAAAATATCTGGACTATAACTCAACTGCCGAAGATTTGAGAGCAATATGACTTTGAGATTTAATATAAGTAAACTATGAGTAACCTCATAAAGAAAGGGTTCCTCAGTATCATAGCAAATGCCATATCTACCCAAAATCAAAAAATATAAACACTGATAAAATATAGAATATTTTATTACGGAAATGAAAAACACTTGGTGAAGTCCACAAATTTTTAATGTGACGACCTAGGTTTCGACACGTTGTGTCATCATCAGGTATTTTATATTGAATATTTCAATGCCTTATGTTTTTTATTATCCTTAGTTTAATTTTTAAGAACCTCTTACTGAACCATCCATTTCATCGTGACATATACTGGCTGTTTTATATGCTAAAGTATATTAATAGATGTTTGAAAAAACTTTAAACTTTTAAAATATCAAAAAATGAAGATATAGGATAATAACAAAAAAGTGGATGAATATTTTTCTCCTATCAATTTGTTATCGATTTTCGTCATCAAAGACGATTAATTCAGCAGCTTGAACTTATATGAATTGTAATGAAAAAATTCCAAATAAGCCGACCCCGCGTGGATCATATCAATAATTCATCATCATTGGTAAATATTTATTGCATCTATTTATTTAACTCTAGCGACATCACAATGAAATAAAATACAAAATGAAAAAAAAAATATTATTTCACTCTTATACCCTCAATTATAAATATCGAGACAGATTCGATGAACCTGGCTTTGCTTTCAAAGAAACTTGTATTAAACAACTGAGTAAATAAAACTGATAACTTTGGTATGTTTCGTCTTTGTCACGCACCGGTAAAAGAGAACGGAAAAGACAAAACTGTAAATCATGAAGATGTGTTGTCTCTCCTAAATATCTGGTGTTTTACTAGGAAAATATGAATCTCTTTACAAATAAATCAGTGGTTTACTTCTATGCTTACCATCATCTAAGAATACATTACAGCATTCATGAAGAGTCATTCAATAATTTATTAAAATAGCAAATGGCCAAGTGGACTCAGATAAAACATTGAAGTTTTAAACGTCGCATCTACTCATAAGGACACTACAAATGATGGACTTCTCTTACCGAAATACTATTATATCAAGGCAAATAATTCTTTATTTATTGAGACATTATTTCAAACCATCCTTTACATTTAAATATGGTAGTTTTAAAAACTATATTCCTCAAATTAATGGTTTTCCAAACAAGAAAAACACTTTGATAATCCTGACGATTTCAGGCATAATTAGTTACTCATCTTTTAACTACTAATGTAACTTTTTCAACATAACAAATAAATATAAATGTATATATTGTTGGAATATTCCAAAAGATTATTTAGAAGATAGTATAACACAATGAAACAGAATTTCACTCTTGAAAACGATGCCATTAACATCTGCGATACACGTTACAACCATTGGAAACAGTACTCCATACAGATATATTACGCGAAAGTAAAAATACACAAAATTTGAATTCAAAGTATTTTTACACTATTAAAGTAAATACGTTGTTTAAGTAAGTACGTTAAATATACATTATAAATCGTTACAATCCAGCATATTCCGAAGACACTTAGATATATACTCAATCGATACTGTCCATAACAACAATCGATATTGTCCTTACTTGCATAATTGACGCATTATATTGATCATGGGCATGAAGGAATAAAATCATGCAAAAAATGACGACGAATGCAGGATTCCTTTCCATTTCGATGGTCTCCTCAGTTTCTCTCTACCCCCCTCACTCTCTCTCTCTCCCCCTCCATTTTTTTCCTTGTTCAGCGGAAAGAGAATGCCGACTGCTCCGATCCTTTGCCTCCCAAGAAATTTCTCCCCAAGCCGTCACAGAGCCACCTCCTCCTTCATCCATATCTTTCCCTCAAAACCTCCTCCTTCCATGAAAAACCTCATCCACGTACATACCATCGCCATTCTCCCTTTTCCATTCCTCAAACCCTACCGCCCCCTCCTCTCTGCCTCACTCCGTGCCCACTACAGCCTCTCATCTCCATGGTGTTCCGCTGAAAACCATAGGGAGAGCGCCGTCGCCTAACCTCTTCTTTCTTTGCCGCACGCGTGAATCCTTCGAACCAACGAACCGAGCTCACGCGGCAAGGCTTTTCCGCTCGCTTAGGTCTTCCTTCAAGAGATAAGGAGAAAGAAGAGAGAAGGAGAAAGGCAGGGAAAGTGGTAAAGTGGTTGACACTTTAGACACACACATTTTATATATATATATATAATATAAAGACGGAAAGAGAAGACTAAAGGAAAAATGAGATTAGAAGGGAAACCTGGTAAAGAAGGGTGAAAAGCAAGATGAGCTTATCCGGGTGCATAGGTGGCTTTTCTGCAGGCTTAAGCTAATCAGCTAATCATACAAAGATCACTTAATGGGATCTATTGAAATAAATTTTTAAACCTGAGGATAAACACTTGATTTCCACTCATCAAAGTGGCACAGAATACCGCTTATGATGCGTTTACTCTCGTTTAAGTCTTCTTCAAGGGAGGTATACTGATGACCAAAGCAGGCGTAATTTAATTACTATGCTAAAATCGATAAGAAAGGAAAAGTTGTTCAAAGACCGGAGAGCATCTTGACGAGATGAAAACGCTTGGGAGTTGGATGAGGTGGATATTGAATGGTAGAAGTAAGATTTGGGAAGGATGACTAGAGCAGATATTTGGGAACAAGAGCATTAAATTATGACATCATGTATCCTAACTGTTTTAAAGCCTCGTGGAGGGAAAGAAATAGTAGTGAGTAAAATAGCAAAGATCCCACCCCTCTGATGCCTCAGAAGTCGTGAGTTTCAAACTAACCAGCATTACTCGTTATAACCATTCTCTCACACCCGCGTCTAATCGACGAACGCTAAAAACAACTTCCTTCACTTACCACAACCACGTGCTCCTACCGGGTCTCTTGCTCCGACCTCCGACCTATAACAATATTTTTCTCTCTCACTCCCTTATGTATCTACTATCTCTATTTCTTCCAAGAAGACCAGAAAGGGGGGAGAAACTCAAATAAGGTCTTTCTACTACTAGGAACCTCGTGGTCCAAGGAACCGAGAGACCTAATGCCTCTGACGAGGCGTGGAGCAGAGGAGTCGGCGTCGGAATGTTTAAGGAGGTTGAGTCCAAGAAAAATGGGTCATACGACAGATTCGGAAGACTGACGATGAGGAGTCGGCGAGGAGAAGGACGGATAATAAAGAGTGGGGAAAACAAACGCCAGAGAAATAATGAAGGGGAGGCGATTTAAGCAAGAAGAATGTCAGAGATATTTTGCACTTATCTTGGTAGTATTATTTAAAATTGAAGTAAAAGAAGAAAACAAAACACTGAAATTCTACAATTAAAATGTGCAACTTCAGTATTTCCTTCTGTTCCTTCAATAAGAACAATGACACTATTGTTGATTTTATAATTCCATTAAAGAATGAACGACGCATAAACTAAATGTTACTGTAAATTTATTTAAATCTAAAAATATAATATTTTAACGATGCAGCCATTAAAGTAAGTGCCACCATACGGCGATTTAATTCAAAAATTAATATCCTATTCTACAATATAAACAAACAAAAATGAGGGGATTTTTGTCCTCGTTTATTTCCTTAATTTTACGTTTTTATCTTAAGACAATATTTATAAAAACATCAATCACAATATGAAAGAACGTAATTAGCTTTTTTTACATTTGCGAGTTAAAAAGCCTCACCGAGGTTATTTTTAATCGAATCCTACGTACGAAATTTAAGAATGTTATTAACCAAAAACAGAGTTTCAAATCAAGTACTATTCACAATAATTTACAAACAACATTTTTAAACTATGACGGTAATAGAAGAATTATAACTCAAAGGGATCTGAAATGGCAATCCAGAACACCTCGGAAAGCCTTTACTGAAACGTCGACCTGTGAGTTCACCGCAATAAAACATTTATTGGACACTTTTTGTCCATACATATGTTAAAGACTATGAATACTCTCAGATTTCACTGAGACTGACGGAAATAGTGGTTGCTAGAGATAAAATATTTACTGTGAAAATGAAAAAAAGGATGTGGATGAAAACGGAAAGAATAAAAGAATACTGGAGATGAAAATACTAAAATGAAAGAGTATAAAATGGAATCAGAGAATTAAAGTTAATCTAAAAGGTGAGGCATATAATGCAACTGACTTTGCAAATGAAATTATCCGAAAAAACCATTAAATTGTATGGATAGTCAAAGTTGAAAAGAAATTGATGTTATCATCATAGATCTTGGATAATCTAAGTAGGAAGAAGCGATAGGGCAAAAAATATGACAAAGTTGTTTATTTGGGCGACATTGAGACTAAAAATTCTCTTTTTTCACAAATTATAGAAATTATAAGAGGTAAAGTTAAGAGCGTTAAGGGAATTTTTGGTAAGTTATCTCCTGATTTTAATTTGTTTTTACGTCTCTATCTAATATAGCTAATTACACTTTCACAGCAACATGTATCATTAACCTATTGTGTCAATATAATCCTTCTTGGGTAGCGATTACCTTTATATTATTGAAGAGATATGTTTTATAAGAGTATTTTATAATATTAATTTGAAAAAAAAAATTTTTTCCATTTATATTAATACAGCTATTCATCAAACATTGAAGATGCGCCGACAACACTCTCGAGGCGAAGACACTCAATAAATTAAGTTCTGATTACAATATAACAAGTTAGTATTATTAAAATTTATTGTTAAATGTATTTATTTAAATAAATATGTTAATCAAAGTAATTAACAAATCAGAACATTGGAAATTGAGGTTTACCAGGAAATATGGAACCATAAAGGACGAACTAATTTCCAAGCGCCAGAATCGGAATTTAGCACTATTGACGAGGGGCTCCATATATTTTTCGATATAGAAACGAATATATTGGGAAGCTGAATGAGTTGAGTTTTTCCAGAATTTGGCTTGAGTAATAAGTTCCCATATATTAAGACTTTTATGGTTTACACACACCAATGCGTTGGAAATTAACTTAACCATCATCTTCAGTGGTGAAATGTACACTTGTTGGGTAGATTGAGGGATACTAAGTTGATAATCCCGTCGCAAAAATAAATATAAAACGGTAAACCTTTACAATTGTCTACAAATTTTCTATAAAATTTAGAGCACATATGTGTTATAGCAGCATTTAGAGCATTTATACAATCAATATTTTCAATACCTATCTCCTCACTTATCTAAATAAATGTAAATAATATATTCCAAAACGTAAAATCTGACCATAAACATTCTTAATCGAGTGATCGTCAGGTTGAAATGGAAAAAGCTAGTATGTTTAAGGTTGATAGAAATTTTAATTACCTGGGGAATGCAATACCAGAAAACAGAGTGATCGTATGCTGGAAAATAGCTTAATAACTGATAATAGAATATTTTCTTTTTGAAATTTTCCATTAAAACTGGAGTATTACAAAACTCGGATGTACATATTGCCAAAATATTTTAATCAATTTTCTATATATCTTCTAATCTATATATCATGTATTATCACAATTTTAATTTAAATTTCTGAAGTAAAATACCGGCCTTGCCTTCAAATTGACGAGAGTTAGTGTTCAATGTCGAATTTTTATTATCCAAATTAATTCTGATAAATCTATTAAAAATTTGATTAAAGTTCATGAAAAGTAATACTTTCACAAAATCCTGTCTTTTCGCACCTATCAAATCATTTCACCATTGAAAATAAACTCTACAAATCATTACATTTCCAATTTCGTGCAATTATTCGTTGATGAAATCCTGTAAATACGTATGTGCGTAACGATTTAAATTTGACGATTTTATGGTTTCCTGATACTGTATCAAGTTCTATAATCCTTTTAATCTTAACGTAGATTAAGAGAACATTTGAAACTGTAAACTGTTTTTATTGCCACATCTTCGTTTGTTGGGTCGAGTGCAAAAGCAACACGTTGCTCGGATATGTCCTGCAGGCTATATAACGCGTAGGATAAAGGTAGTTTGTGACTTAACGTATGCATTCGCTTGATCAACCCTTAGATAACACTGTAACATTCCAACGATCAAAGAATGAAGTGTGTATTATGAGTTGCAATATAAAACCACATGATAAGACAGTTTTTTAATAGTTAACCGTCGTTAGTATGAGTCTCAGCCCTCTACGGATGGGTAGGTCTCACTCATTTGTCACTTAGACTGGTTCCACTCTATGAGCGAGCTACAGCAAACCAGAAACCTATGCAAAACGCTATTGGAACTATTTTATTGACAGAGGGAAAGGCAGGTCTCGCCAAGGGCAAGAATGCAAGAGGAAAAACCGAAAAGGTCCAGGCAGGGTAATTTATGTTTTAGCACTCAAAGTTAAATATTAATTCTCATTCTTATTATCATGATTCGGAATATTCCCAATAGTTATTATTATTATGTTATTTTATTATTATTATTATTAGGTTATGTTATTTTCCTCCACAATCTATTATAAATGGGAGTAGCAGTGAAGTAAATCATCTAAAATAACGATTTGGAACAGATTTGAGATTCATCATAATGAATTAATTCCCATTTATGCACAGAATCCTTCTCATAGAACAAAATTATTCATAATGAAAACCATATAACCTCGATAAATGAAAGAATAATTTTGTTAATTAGCATACAATTATTAATAAAATGCATAATTGGTTATTTTAGTTTCTTACTCTTTCCGAATTCATGTAACTCCTTTGCTTTATTTCCTTATCTTTATTCAGTAGATCTCATAGTGAAATTTCTAAGTCTTCCTCAATATATAAACTCTTACTATGTAAACTGAACTGAACTGAACACTAAGTTATCTTCAACAAAAAGACAGATTGAAATCGGAGAAGAAATTACCTTATTAATAGCACTATAACCTCCAGTATTTTCTGGGTATTTCTACCAATTTTCTATAATTTTCCCATGGTTTTTCAAAAACCCATCCTATTTTAATCAATTCTTCCCTATACTCTACTAGTTCTTATTCGTATATGTCTGATATTAATAGTAGAATTTCGGTTTCAATAAAATCATTAATACCTTAAATTTTTCATGAAAATCACGGTTCACCTGAGCTAATTCCACAACTACTAGACCTAAATGGGCAAAAGGAATAAGAGTGTCCATTTATTGTCCCAATATAAAATAATGCTCAAAATCTCTTTTTTATCGCTGCTACAAAATTTTAAATCCTCAGGATTACTCAAACACTATCCTCAGTGTTCTGTGATACTTAGGAAGACGTTCGATGTCAAAATTCATTTAAAACCAATTATGTTTTATTGCATAGTAATAACTGAACAAATGTTCATTTTGAATTGTTTCATATAGACACTAGTAGCTCATTAAGATGTGTTAATTGATTCAATTTATAATTAGATGTCTAATTACAAGAAACTGTGGAAGATAAGGAGCATGCTTATCATTCGTGTGGGATAGAAAGGACCTGACACTGAAAAACGTATTTCTTGCTGTCACGAACCACAGGTGATTTTTTTAAGCGTTCCAGAAAATCAAAAATCCCTAAGTTTACTTTTAATTTTTTATTCTTGATGACGTAAATTTAATTTTCTCATGCAAATACTACTAGTTCACTCGTAACTATCGCAATATTTATAAATAATTTAATTTATCAAGAGCTATTTGAATATATCATAATTTTAGTGTCTTCCAGGTCGACCTAAAATAATAAAATTTTGAAAAACGAATTCGACATTGAGAAAATATTTTGGAAATGTATTTTGTGGAATCATAAGGGACACTTAAATAATAAGAACCAGGAACAAAGGTGCACCAAGAAATTTTCTCATCAAAGGTTAAACTGTTGTACCAATTCCTTCATTGTTTGACGAAAAACATGACAACTATAGTAAATTGCTTAATTATAGCCAATGATCTTGAATAGCACCTCTATTACAATTTCACAGATATCAATAACGGAGGCTATTCCGTAATTGTATCTTGAAACTGTGGAACTCAATTAAGTATTTCGAATGGCGGTCGAGATTGTAAGAGCATCGAGGTCGTCATCACACAAAATCTTTGCCCAAAAATTAAACAGCAAAGAAGAAAAAACGAAAAAATGGGATACGAATGGTTAGAATAGATACGTTGAATATTATGACCATGTTTAAGGCAGTAAAAAAAAATATTGCAAAGTAAACAAAGAAAAATCAAAAATTTGATTTTTACAGGTAAAATGCTAGGACAATGTATATCAATGCAATGATTTAGAAATTTGTGCTTTCCCAACGAGCAATTGTTGTGGTCTTAGTAGTATTGGAGTGAACGTCACTGAGTAATTTAAAATCTATCAGAGGAATTACACTGCGTTAGCCATAGTGCTGGATAAGAGACGAAGAACGACAATAAAATCCCACAGATTGTCGGTATATCCTGTGAATTTAGTAATAATCCAAGTGTAAACCCCGTCAAGTAGGGAGGAAAGAAGAAGTGTAATCGGGTCAGGAAGTAATTGAGAGCATTCTGGAAAGAAAGTATTTGATAATAATTAGCTGTTTGGATGAGTGTATGGTGAAATAAACCAAGATATGTGAGCGAGGGACTTTGGACAAGTAATAAAGAAAAAGAAATTCCGAAGAATCAAAGAAAAAAAGAAAGAAATCAAAGAAATAAATCTAAGGGGAGATGATTTAGGGACTATTCAAAGATGGAATAAATGGATGGTCAAATGATAAAATAAACTGATAGGCTAAATAAAGTTTTATAATATAAAGATATAGGATATTGAGGAAGGGATTTGACAAACAAAGACCACGGTTTCTCAAATGTATTTTCGTGTACTAATGGTTCTCCTTTATTTTACGGTGGATTATCATTCGCTTTTACAAATGACGTAAGTCGTCCGGTGGTTGATTTTAAACGTAAATCCCGAAGCTTATAATGACTGCAGCAAGTGTTTCGCTGGCAGTTATAGTAAGTTGTTGCTTGTGAAGCATTTCCGTAGCTTATATGCTTGTGGCGAAGTTACTTCTAATTTTCTCTCTGTTTCATCCAATGCAGGCTTTCTCAAACCCATAGTATTAATCACTCAATCTTCTCATCTATCATGTATTGTTTTAACTTAAGGTTTAATTAATATATTCGTTAGGTCTTTCTGTTTCGACCTCATAGTCTCATGGTCTACCTTACAGTTTACGAGGTAAAAGATTATTTTACAAGGCTCCAATTACTCACTAGGTAGACGTGCTTGTATTGCTTACAGGGCAGTTTGAGACGTAAAGAATTTCACATTGATGTGGATGGACATATATGTTAAATTATCATTTGGTGCTGTAGGCATGATGGAAATAAATACAAAAGACACTCATATAATGATATAAAAAACAAAATAAAAGCACAGTTCACATTTATGGTAATATATCGTATGAATATTTTCACACCCATTATAGAACATCTTCACAACTGAAACTACTGTCATCCCATTACACAGTCCACAGCCCACATTTATTACACTCGATTTACATTAACGAGTAATAAAAAACGGCTAAATATTGACTCAAATATTGATATAACTTTTTATCTAAATATATTTTTATGCAATTCTTCAAACCTTTCATTTGGATTTAATTCCCGGAATATTGACTCTAGATTTTAAATATTGTACGAAGTTTTGCGCACAAAAGAAACGTTATATCTTATTTTTATCTAATTAAAAGCAAAGAGTATTTAATTAATGATAAATCATTGAACCAGCTGAATGAAAACGGGTGCTAAAATTAAGAAAAACAAAATATTTCAGTCAGTTAATAAATAATCTAATACCGTAAGTTATCGGCGTTTACATTAGCATATAAACATTATTTTATCCATTCTAATTAATATAAATAATGGAAAATTACTTTCATTTCCATTCTAAATGGAATGACTTTCATTATTATTAGCTTACTTTGGAGTTCAGAGGCTTCCTCACAAAAGTTTCTATTGACTCGTCCAATCAGCATAAATACATTCTCGCTCTCTTTCAACGAATGATAAATCTTGGTGAAAAAACTTTTAAAGATCTATGAAAGATGGAAAATTCCGATCTCGGACTCCTTAATTCTTTGAGACGCCCAAAAGGGGATGAAACTGGGGTGAGGAGGATGAGAAACAGGGGAGTGGATGCAAAGCAACTGTGGGTTACACCCCCCTCCCCTCCACCCCGGGGGGCACTCGGACCAGACGGGCTACGGGTTGAGCGCGAATAAGATTCGGAGGCTGTATTCTGGAAAGGAGAGTTGGAAAAAGGAAGAAGGGGCTGGAGGAATACATAGGCAGGCCATTGGAGGGAAAGATGCCTTTCTTTCATCATCCTTTTCCGGTAATGGCATTAAGCCACCCATCGGAACAGAACGCCCACATCACTCTACCCTATCCCGCGAGTCCCTACTCCCGATTGTCTCTTCCCCAACCAACCTATCCCCATGATCTCCATTTCTCTCTCTCTTCCAACCATTTCTCTGCATCTCTCCCTATCTCTTCTCCATCAAACCATCCAGAATTCGATGTCTTCCCCTTTTACATATCCTACCATTCACTTCTTTTCTGACTCCATTCTCTGAAAACCTCCCCAATTCATTTTGCCAATTCCGCTAATTTCCTCCCCCCCCCCCCCCCCCCCCCCACACCCCCGATATACTCAAGGCGCCGCCTTTAAGCTTCCGCGCATTTCTTTCAATCGGATGTATCGGTAACGGGGGAAGATGCCGAGTTCCTCCGTGCTCATGCATCGGACCGGAACGGCGTGAGGTCGTGGGATCGAGAGGAGGAGGAGGGATGGGATGACTGGGGGGGTGGGTGGGGTGGAGGGGGATAGTGGGGAATATGAGAAAAGGGGAGACGGGTGTTTCAGATTAGCCGCGGATTGAATCGGAAAATAAACGCGGGTGCGGCACCACGCTCGACTGCAAGGAATGGATGAAATGGAGGTGAATTGGAAGGATGATATGCGTACCTTTGATGGGAAGAGGATTGGATGAGCCGCACCTTGGGTGATGACGATGCCAAGCGAGGTGAATGGGGAACGATAAAGTAATTTTGCGTCGTCGAGGGCATGCGAGTGTGAGTGTTATCCTTTAAAAACTCGACAGACTCCGTATTTCCGCATCTTCAACCGCGATCCATCGCAGCGGAAAGAGGTATCGACTTATTAAATGGGTCAAAATTTGAGCTTTCTTTTGGTATCTCCTTGAAAACGTTCTCTTTCAGTTAAAGGAATTTGCTTTATGTCACCTGTAAATTCTCTGCATTACTCTTTGGTTACATATGGTGGATATCATGAACTTATACGATATAATCAAACCCATATGGAGGAAAATTTCCAAAAAGTTGTTTCCTGTCCCTCATCCAAGTTCATCAACACAATAAGTATCCAGAAAAAATGCAAATGATTCTTCCTCTCTTTTTTATTCTATACGAACACCACCAGGTCTAAGATGTGGGGACTCCGAGACTGACCGTCTATAACGGTGCACATGTATGAAAATATTGCGTCGAAAAAACAATTCGAAGTCGAGATTCGTTATGATGCGACTGAGGTATACTGAAGTAATTATAGTTCCAAATTTACCAAAGGGACAAAAACTACCCACAAAGGCATTTAATAGATTATTATATTTATATATCATTTGAAATACAGACAATTATCTGCAAGGAATAAGTATTTAAAAATGTTGATTACTTATATAACTTACTAAACTTTTTAAAATCAAGTTTTGGCAAATAGAAAAACAGCTATAATGACAATAATAGGTCTATTTGTCCTTAGACCAATGTCCGAATCGGAATTAGAAAAGGAAGGTTGTATGTTCTCTTTAACTCGAGAGGAATTCAACCTAACTTCTGCAGAATTCTGTGATAGTTATTTCTTATTTGAACTTGTTAATAGTAAGTTTACTTATTTTTTCATATATTGCCATGGCTTGTGTCTCTTGTCTTGATGTTTTTGTGGGTAATTTTCAAAGTATTTTAGTCGTTGAGAGATTTGGTGATTTCCCGGCGATTTGTGTGCGTGAAGTTCTCTCGGGTTTCCCACCAGGTTTCGATGGTAGAGTCGGTGTTAAATTACTTAATCTGGTGAGAAACATGAGAGAACTTCACGCCTGTTTTATCCGTTATTCGTGATCTCTTTGGAATTCAGTCTACATTTCTGGAAAACTCTTATAAAACTACTAAGCGTTGAAACGAAAACACTACATGAATGGTACTGCCAGTTAACTCAAGTTTTTTTTACAAGAATCAAGACATTATTTCTTGGCGAGCGGCCATAAATTATTAAAGAATTACCGTATCTGTTATGAATTTGTTATACATTTCACAAAATTCTATTTATAAATGGAAAGGGCTCATTAGAGATACACTTATCTAATATTATGGCTACTGTAAATAAACTTCCCGATAAACGGTTTGCATGTTGAAGCAAGAAATAGTGACGTCCATTCAGTAATCACGAGCGAATGAGTGAAATATACGTAGGAGAAATAAAACTGTACGCATTTCATATTGGGACGGGACTAATAAATTATGTTTCCCTGCTATCATATGGTTGGGAAATCTGGGATTGCGAATCTGTATTGGATTTTCAGTAAAATGGAATGAGGCGTCTCACAAAAAAAACATATCCAACTCTTCCTCTGTATCCTCTCTTCGTCCTTCTGTCCTCCACCCCTTCCACACAACCCCCGAGGCCTCGGAGAACACTTTCATTTTTTCCTCCTCGTTTCCGCCCCTTCCGCACTCCGAAAATTGTTTACGTTCCCCTAATTCACCAAAGTTTGCTTGGTTCGAGCAATAATCGCGCTTGAATAAGTAAAAAATATAAGTTAAAAAGACAGGTAAGGCACAAATAAATTTATGTTAAATTATTCATACGCGGTGTCAAATTATTCATATATATGCGTGGATATTATTCGGCCCGGGGCCGTAAATATGTAAGAGGAATGACTAAGAGGAAGGAGTGCGAGAATTGATAAGGGGAATGAGGGGGGTGAGGAAGTTTTCGTTCTCTACTTTCCTCTCATGCTCAGGCAGCCTCCAGGTTGTCGATAAGTAACAACGGATGAAGGTGAGAGGGATGTGGTAGTTGATATTCGCGTGTGGAGATGACGGTGGGCTTCGTGGCGGAAGATGTACTGAATAGAGTTTTGGTGGAATTTAAATAAAAATATATCGAGAAATATCCTCTGGTGAGTAAGAGATGGCTACGGGGTAAGCGACGAAACCTGGTCGTGTTAATAAAGGTATTATTTTCTATGTGGAATTGCTGTGTCTTTCTATACCTCCATCAAGATTAGTAGATGTTTATCAATTGAATTTATGCATAGTTATCATTCTTCACTGAGTGAGGTTTATACTTTAGCTTATCATTAAGCCTCATGTCTCTCTTCCTTCTTTTTTTGCCCTCTTTTCTTTTCTTCCTTTGGGTTTTCTATTTCTTATCTATTTTTTTAAAATTTTATTTCTGGATCAATGTTAATTATATTTGTTGAGCATTTTAAACATATAGACATTTATTGATTGATTGTCATTTTTTTATTGATTGAGGCTTTACTCGTACTAATTTAAATTCTTCTGTCTTTTCTTTTCCTCTCTTCTTTTCTTGCCTCGCCATTGGTTTTTTTTTGCTTCCTTCGCCAAACCCGCTTCCCGTGGCATGCGTGGTGGACGGAAGGCGTCCCCTCTCCCTCCCACGACACTAATAAAAGAAACGGCGCCGCGCCGCCCTCCCCTCGCGCGTTAGTCTGAAACTTTCGACGGAGTGTCGGAATGCGTGCGTTTTCAAAGCAGACGGCTGACGGAAAAAAAATTCCTCGGTCGAATTCGAAAGGGAGGAGGGAATAGTAATTTTCGAAGGAGGAATGTTTTCCTTATTTTTGAATTGCTGTCGCCGTCAAAACCACACTCCTCGACCCGAGAAGGTCGGTTTTGATAGGAGAGGTTAGAGGAGGGGGTCACCTAGTCCAAAATCTCGTGAAAATTTGCCCACCACGGTGATCATGTGAGCCCAGTTCCTTTCCCTCCGGGCCAAATGCGGTTCTCAGTAAGAAATTAGGTCTCCAGAAAACAATCTCAACTTAAGGTCTAGCTGGAGGTATGAATAGTCGTCACCAGGAATTGAACCCCGGTCCCACCATGTTCCGTAGACGAGAGCTCTACCCACTGCTCCTTGAATGAGTATGAATGGAAGGCGGAATCCGTTATTTCAAGGGAGGTGTAACGTCATAATTATTTGTACCATTATCGTCCTCGGGAGTAAACAAAAAAAAGCCGCACACTTACAAATTTACGTCTTTATTCTCTCGTTTCTCACTTCACACTCTCCACCCACTTCGCACTCTCAACAATCCTCGCTCTTCCCCTCAAACAAACAAAAAACAAAAACTTCCCAACAATAAACCATCCAAAATTCTACTCCACATCAACAACAATGAAACAAATG
>WURS02425201.1:0-16390 GCA_011762765.2 Rhinocypha anisoptera
AAGAGAGCTAGCTCTAGATAGGAAAGGATGGAGGGTTGCAGTCAACCAATCTTCGGATTGAAGTACTGATGATGATGTTCATATGCAGTTTTTCTCCTTTTGTAACCTCACGTTTCCTTCACTAAAAAGTAAAGAGCCTAGATATTTTCCTGGTCTCACTCCCTTATTACTATGCCCTTCCGTCCCACCCCCAGTTCCACCTCATATCCTGACCTTCCTGCCTCCCCGTGGGTTACGTGGCAAGACACATCGCAGAATAGTAATGAGCGAATTTTTGTCGAAGCTGGTCCTCCCGTTTTTCATTTAGATTGTTCGAAAATACGGATCGTCTTTAACCATGCATGTCTTGGAGACTTACACGAATTCAATTTTACTTGTATTTTATGGATTAGTCTCCCCTACGCTGTTCTTCGTGTCGTCCGCGAAGGTTCTCTCAAAAATTATTTCTCTGTGTGGCGTGTTACCCTTTCGTCTTTTATTCACTCGTCCTCTGGCTCCATAATCCGAATTTCGTCTGGCCACAGTTTTACTGACCGCGTCTCCGTTCTTCCCTGTCATGCAATGTATGCCTCTTATCTAATGACCAGAAACTCTGAATTTATATCATCATCATGGGATTTCATACAAAAAAATTGGTTCGTATGAAACTGCATGGAAAAAATGGTTCGCTTCTTTCAATAAAACGTACTTTTTAAATCCCTCTCCAATGCTTAAGTACTTCTTTCTTGAGGACTCTTTCCATCCGTTTCATTTCAGCGTTCATCTGAAGCACCACCAATTCAAGGTTTCTCATATTCTTTTCACTGTAACTATATTTGCCCATGCCCATACATGCATGATTTCGCAGAAAAGTCTTCTTAATGCATAATTTTTAATTATCTCTTGAGTTTTGTCAGTATTATTGTCTGCAAATAGTTTCTAGGCACTAAGAGTTAATGCTACAAAGAAAAGTTATCCTGAGATAATTCTTTTTTCTGTTGAGTCCACATTCCGTTACGTAATAACTTACCAACGCCCTGTAAAATATTTCCTTTATTATTAGTTGGTGCTTTAAATTGTCTTAAAGTTGATTCCGTCTTTATTTGACTTGAGTAACTACTAGTGCCTTGGTATTATTTCTTCTCCTTTCTTCTGGCTCAGATGTGTTTTGCTCAACTAATCATCATACAGTTTCTATCCGTATTTTTTCTCTCCTTCTTGCACCCCAGTGGATTCCCTTATTCTAACATATACCGTCTGTTCGATGTTCAGCGCTTGCCTCCATCATCAGGTGCCGAATGCTTCTTTCTATCCTTCCCCTCCAATCCACTTTCCAATGTAGTCGGTTCCACTGAGTGTCGCGCCACCGAGCTTGGTTTTACATTCTGCATCCATTAGTTTTATCGTGCTTCTTTTCGGCGGAGTGATTTGCCTCATTGTCGTGAGATCTTCACACCTCTTACTATCGGAATAAAAATTATGGACACTCGAGTTTAAACTTCAGTTACAAGAAAACTGGCCGATCAATATCAGCGTGGTTGATACCAAATTGTAGCTTTTTTTATGAAGCGCTGTGTGGTATAAGACAAAAATTTTTAAAAACTCCTTTTCTTGAAATGTTATTCGGGCATAAACAAATAAAGTGGCCATTTTTTCACCTTTTCGGCGAAAACCCGAAACTTTAAAACCTCTGTGAAACCAAACAGAGATGCTTGTTGCCGTCAAACTTTAAAATTAGCTTGATTTAGCTTTATCAATATTTTTGCCAATTCTTGCGCTCTTTAAATTAAAACAATAGAAGTTGTTTTAAAAAATTTAAGAGAACTTTTTCTTTTCATAGGATGACCGTACGCAATCGTTGTCAAGCTCTTCGTTGTTTTATGAACTAGCAAGTAAAATGTTAAGTTTGTGGTCGGATTTATTACTGATTTTTATGTGTTTCAGGTACAATTCTCGCTGGGATTGAGAGTATTGAGATTTTCTTGTAACTGAAGTTTAAAGTAGAGTATCCATCGGATTATGGTTCCGCAGATCTCCACGTTAACCCGTTAATGGACGATCCCTTCACGCCTCCGTGGTCTCTCAACTCCGGGGCATTCATGGAAAAACTATCTCTACAGTCTTTCCAGCATAGAGAGCCTTTCAGTATAGCCTTCACTCCTCCGAAGTAAGAAAAACACTACTACTGTAATGTGATAAAATCACAAGCGGGGACAAATATATTTCATGGACGATTTATTTCCCACGATTACTCTTATAATAAGGTTGTTAAATATTTTTCGAATCGTCAGTGATTCGACACTGTTTTTTTGTTTTCAATTCGTCAATTTAAAATTTCGTCCTGCCGGGATCGAACAGACTCGCAGAACAGAACATTCTGCTTTCCCTCGACCTTTCCGGCGCCCGTTGTGATGAACGCAGTCTCTCGCTCTTTCAGAACGCAGTCAGATTTTTTCTTTGGATGGCCACTTGCACTAAGGGTCGATTCTCCAATGATGGAGGACCGATTTTCCTCACTTCCATCACACTCGTCGCATACATATACACATATATATATATACGTATACGTACATCGCTCCCCGCCGATAACTCCACCGGGCACGTCTTCGGCGGGGAAAATTGAGACACATTTCCGGATTTATTTCCGACGCAAACCGGATCTTTCTCTCCCTTCAATAGAGAATCCCTGTGCTTCATTTTTTTTATCCCTCTTGCCAAGGGCGAATATTTCAAGTGTGTGTCCTCGGCATGCGCGCTTTTTTCTGCAGCAGCATTTTCGAGAGGGCGCCTCTCTCTCTCTCCGGGGGTTCGGATGTACGAATGTCCGTGCTCCGTTCGATAAAATTGCCCACATTTCCCTTGCCGCACTCCTTTCGCCGAGCGGAGAGGACATTACTCTCGACATTCATTGAATTGTTGTAGTCTAACTGAAATCGATGGGTTGGGGGGGGGGAGGTTAAGCTTAAAAGGACTCCCTAATCCAGGGCCGCCCACTGGCTCGAATCCCGATTTCCATACTGAGGTTATATACGGCTACGGTATATGTAAGAATAGTTACGGTAGGAAAAAAAAAACTCATTCGGGCAAACTCAACACTCATGCCCCGGACGGGACTCAAACCCGCGACCTTTTGGAATAGCCGCCGAGCATGCTAGTGCACAAAGATGTGTTCATCAATGATGCACAACTGCATGTTTGTCACAAACGATGATTTTCTTATGTCTATTAATTGAAAATATTGCTTTATGCTAATTTAGCTTTATGTTAGGTTTTAACTCTCACTCATTAATGCGTTAGATTTTCTCAAAATCATCAACAGTGGGAAAATTATTAAGTATGGCACACACTCATTCGGGCGTAAGCATACGCCAGTCAGATGGGATTTGATTTGTGCACTGGTGGAATTTGAATTTCCCTAGGTGGTGGACTGTGGGTCACAGGATTGAGAGAAAAGGTTTTTTTTTGGGAGCCAGCGATCCAATACATTCATCATGGTGTCGTCCGGAGCACACCAATCGAAGGACGACATTTAGAAAGAGTGTCACTTGCATGCTGCTGTCACAGTGAAGTAGAGATGCATCCGTTACCGTTTAGGCGTATGAGGAATGGGGTCTGCGAAAGAAAGAAAAATGGAATCTCAGCAAGGAATCCAACCATGTAATTGAAAAACAAGTCGGGGAGACGTCGCGGTTCGATTCGATATGGCGTCGCGTGACGTCGACGGGGAATTCGAGATGCGAGGATCGATCCATCGTCCTCCTCCTGTGTTATCCACCGTTCGCTCGGTTGACTATGTTAATTGGGGAGGGGAGGCGACGAATTACCATATTTCCCGACCTATAAGACGCACCGGCGCATAAGATGCACCTTGATTTTCCAGGTTGGAATTTACGAGAAAAAAACTTAAATACCGTATTTCCCAGCCTATATGACTGATTTTAGAGCAAATTTTGGAGTAAAAAAAAGTGCGTCTTATAAGAGGTGCATTAAAGTTGTAAGGCTTCCAATTTTTTTTCTCCGAACTGGAAACAGATGGAAACATGCGGTTTGTTTTAAAACGAGCGGGCATTCTTTGTCAATGCGTGATAGAGATGGCATCACTGTACGAGAGACAACATCTAGCGGCAGCCGCGAGAATGAGAACAGTTTTCGATACTTAAAATGGCGACGTTTTCGTTACATGACTAGCGTGCAATCATTCGTGGTGTGACACCGATTGAAATTCATCGCCAGTGCCCTTTCATCGTGGATGCACTTTCGACACATCCATGACTCCATCACCACATGTTTCCTTCAACTGGCGATAAATTTAAATCGATGTCACACCACGAATGATTACGCGCTGGTCATGTAACGAAAACGTCGCCATTTTAAGTATCGAAAACAGTTATCATTCTCGCGGCTGACGATAGAGGTTCTGTCTGTCGTACAGTGCTTCCATCTCTGTCACGCATTGACAAAGAGTGCCCGCTCATTTTAAAACATACCGCATGTTTTTATCTGTTTCCAGTGCGGAGAAAAAAATTAGAGGCCTTACAACTTTAATGCACCTCGTAAGTCGGGAAAATTCGCACGGTAAACACCGAACCTCCCACCTTTTTTAAATGTTTAACACAACATTACGTTTTCCCTCCGTGTGTTAGCCACCTTAATATCGCTTAATATCATCAGGATGAAAACGCTCCTTCATCGGATCATCCTGTGCCTCCTCCGATTTTCGTACGAATGGCACCGACGCTGAAGAACCCTGCGGGTGAAAGGGATTGTGTGGCTCTCCTCTTTCAAGGGAATTTAAAAGGGACGGCGGTAATAGGGGCGTGGTCGGCGGGATCGTTGGGATCTCGTTTTGCGCCGGACCGCTTGGAAGTGTACCAATTCGCCATTTTGCCGATTTTTGGAAAATCCCAGGGGGATCAAACCAAAAATAATTTTTAATCTAGCGTATAGGGAGAGAGAGGGGGGGGGGGAGAGAGGCCACTGCGGCAGCAAACGTCCGTCTAGACGATTTGAGTGTGTGTTTTGTTTCGTAGATTCGCTAGTTCGCCGGACGTTTTTCTTTCGCGCTGCATATCTTTTTGGCTTCGGTCCCACTTTCTCCTATTTACATATTTCCCGTGAAGGGTAAAAGCTTTTTATTTTGGTCCCCTCTCTCGCTTTTCCGCTCCAAACAGGTCAGGAATTAACCTGGGAAAATAGACCATGAAGCGCTGGGGATAAGGGAGGACGTAGTGCCATGCCCTCTCGCTGTTTATTTTGTTTTGTAAGAGAGATCGGCGCGTGGAATATATGTTCGATGATTTTATCGAGTTTTTTTAAAACTCCATTCTGGTCATTGTTTTTACAGATCGAGCGATGAATAAATCAAACTCAAGTGGAGCAACGAGGAGTGTGGACTATTAGATTTATCTTCGTCCTAAACTCACTGCCACAACAGCAACATGGAAGCATTTTATCAAATCCAGATATAGTTTTATAAATGCTATGTGATCTTTCTCCTTAATACCTATCGATACGGGAAGCTGACCGGTGTGCTAACGTAAATATATTAATTGTGCATACTTCAGTTGCTGTGAGAATAGTGATGAATAATCATTGTCCAGATAAACAAAAGCCTAAGATCTTTTTAACGATTTCGCAAGCAGTTTCAATGTTGAAGATGTGATCTGAAGACGATTAAATTTAAATCGTTTCTGAAGGCAGTGCCTGGATTAACATTTTACTTTATTCATTCAAATTTAACTTGTATTAGCGTAAAAGTCTATATAATAATAGCAGATAAGAATTATGACCCGGTGGATAAAAGAGTGCTGTAAAACCGACGTTTTTCTCCCTAAAGTTTCATTTTTCTAAGTGAACTTAGTTTCTCCGTTTTCATAGGTTCCGTGAATAAATTAAGTAAATCATATGACGATTGAGCAACTCTTTTTACACGTAAAAAAATCCACGTCAGAAGTCGAAGTCAGAAATTACGAATCTCCCTTCGAAAGATCGATCTTCTTCCTACCGGGCACACAATGACTGGGATTCAGACACTCTAGGGGGAAAAATTTAAATTCGACTGGGTGCCCATATATATCCACACCAATAACTCAATCAAATGCCCTATCCGGGATACCTGGCAAAATTTTATAGCGTGGAGATATAACTTGGTCGTTATTGGGGAATAGATAATCATTTCGCGAGAGAAATTTGTAATAAGTATATTTTTTAAATATTCTTGTTTTCAATTCAGTCTACTGCCGCCGATATCAAAAAAGGGATTCATATATTTATGACTTTCGCGAGTCTGTGGTTAAGACGACTCGTTCTCTCGAAGTTCATACACCCGTTGAATTTTATCCCAGTGGATCTGTTTCAGTCAACAATTTTTCTCCCTTGTCCCATCGCTTTTTTTCTTTTTGAGGTCGTGATATCACAGTGGGTAAATGTTTTGCGTAATGGACAAGGACCCAAGTTACAAATGGGTGTGACACCACCGAACACATTTCGTTGGAGTTGACCTTATGAACCATATGCATAGCAAGGAAAGGAATTGGTCCTAGTTCAAATCCCGAGTGTGTGAATTTCCGTAGCCAGCGTTCATTACGTAGATCAGTTCAGTTCTGTCCTGTTACGTCGAGTCTACCATAGGATTTAAACGTGTGGTTTTTAACCCTTTTTTCTCTCTCTACGGTCATTTAAGATGTAAGTTCCGCACATATCGTGGTTACATTATTTAAAAATCCTCAATCTTTAGTTTTCATTAAATTTTCCTTCAGTTACGTGAGATTTTATTATGCATTTACTACGAATCGAAGTACTGAAATGTTTCATATTCAGTTAAAAAGTCCGTTTTTCAATGGGAAAGCCCTATAACTATTTTTTCCTCGCAATTTTAGTGTTCTTAGGCCCTGGCACAAATCTTGTCTTGCGTCCTAATACATTTGACCTACATTTGCACAGTCCCGCAGTATTTTTCTCACAAGAACACTCCTATTTAGATAGATGATTTATCTTTATTTCGGAGTGAGATTGAGACTGTGCAGTGGGCAGGAAAAAATGGGAAAGTAATGCTTACGCTACGTAAATATTTTAATGAATGGGGCGGTAATGTTTCAGCTTGGCCCACGAGAAGGTACGTCAGTTGATGTATGCGTCACAGCAGTTGTAAATGGAATTTAAGAAGCACGTATGGCCAGTGGGAATATATATATATATATGTATGTGTGTGTGTGTGTGTGTTTAAAGCAATGCTAAAAATGTGGCCATAAAGATATAAGTGACGGAGATACAGAGAGAAAGTTACATCGTTACGCTAAAGTTTTCTTTCCCCTGAGGCCCACTCTATCTTACTGCTAAATAAACTGGAGTTATTACTCTACACTTTCAACGGAAAACTACTACTCAAAGTAAGTTTGAACTTCCAGATAAATGAAGCTGCATCGCCAGGCTAACAATGGCTTATGGGAATTTTTATTTTTTACGTTTAATGAGTACCAATGTAGGCAGAAAAAAACATCTCATCGTGGTAATTCAGTGACGACTGCATTTGTAAAACTTGCCAATATTTTTGACAAATGGATTTCTTGAAATTACGCCAATTAGGCTTTTTCTAAACATTTCAAATTATATACCGTCGGTGTTAAAATAAAACATACCTTTGACGAGTTTGTACCAGGGTAGAAAATCCCGTAACTCAGTTTTTGGTAAATAAAGAGTTGATTTCTTGTAACTGTCGATGGCCGCGACGAATTTAAAAATAATTCGAGTTATATTTCTGATGCAAGATCTCGTGTCGAGTTCATTAAAATCGTGGAGTTTTCTGAATTATTCACTGAAGGGGAACTCTCCATGTCGCTATTCACATGTAAACTCTTGCATGACTAAAATGCCTGCTCTCGCTCAGTTCTCATACCCAGCAGCATATCATGTGCTCGTAAAATCGAAGTACGTATTTATACAGAGTTTTCATGTCTTCTAAATGCAGTTAGCATCTAAAGCGCGTGTCGCTGCTTAGGAACAGGCTTTTGCTCCACGCGATTATCTGTTATGAGCCAGTCCACCATTCTTAGGTGGGAGTTTGATGGACTTAAATGATTACTGTACTTTTATTTGCGTTACGCTGAAAATGTTTCAGCTCCACATTATTTACATTTTCTTGATCATTGCGTTTTAAATGGAATTGTTATCTTTTTGGACTCGTTAAACTAAAATTCTAGATATCTTCTATTTCCAACTTTAACATTATACTATACTATTATTCGGTAGTATCCTTACATCCACATTTACTGAGTTTTTTAGATTATTCCTTACAACTTTCTCTCCTCCCCTACTTAGAACTTCGTTTGCCTCCATCTTTGTCTCTTGCTCCGTCACTTTTACTCCTTCAATCCTCCTCCACAACCTCATATTAAAAACCTAGGACATTTATTGCTGTTAATTTTAAACAGGCTTATATCCGACTGCCTTAAATTCCTGCGTTTATTCGCATCTTTTGATCGAGACTAAGGAGAACATTTTGGGTATGAACAATTCCATTCATGTTAATCTTTTAAATTTTTATGGAACGTTCAGGCTACTCTTAAATGTGAAGAGAACGGGAGGGAGTAGAGAATATTTTCCTCCTCTTTTTAATGTTACTCAATTACCCCTGGTATTAGGTTAGTGTGTGCAGGAACCAGTTATAATAATCAAATACCGAAAACCGTTCGACAAGGAGGAGATCGGAACTCATGAAAAGAGGGGGGGGGAGAGAGAGAGAGCAGGGTGTTCGTGAATTCTGTCTGACCGCCTCAAATCCAAGTGCTTCTGCTGAAGTTTAGTCATTCACCGTGATAAACCTGGCGTCCGTTCGTGACTCAACTAAAATAAAGAGAGAGAGACAAGGCAAGGAATCCTCGGAAGCAAGCATACCGGAAGAATGATTCCAGGAGAACAGTTTGGTTTCCTCGTCATGTTCGTGGTTGCAACCTCCTGTCTCCCTTCTGATCCTTTGTTCTTTGGCTTCGTCCAGACCAGCAAAATAACCGAGACATTAGTATAGAGTGATAGAGAGAGAGACAACTGAAAAGAGGAAATAATATTTCCACCGATAACCTATTTCCCGCAGTGTGCGATGGGTGCTCTAGCATCACCTATCTCACTTCGTATCTCAAACATTTGTTTAATCTCTGTCCAAACGTCACTTAACGTACGTTACCTACTGACCCATAACTTGCCACCGCTATCCTCAGACGCGCGACTCGTTACTTTCTGTATTCATTCCTTATCCCTTTCTCTTTCCCTGCAGATGAGTAGTTCCGCGCCACTACATCTATGTATCACACCAGCTATATATCGTACACTACGATGACCGGCGAGAGGTTGTCGTTTAACACCTCGCGTAGCTTCTCTTTTTGGTCGTTAACCTTTCGATTTGGTTTACAACCATAACTTTTCTACTTCTAAGCATTACCCCGCAAGCCGCCGCAAGGGCGCGTGGCAGATTTTCTTTTCCATTCCTATTTTTTTATTTCAATTATTTTCGTTTCCTTGTGACTTATTTCTCCACACACCTTCCTTGTTTTGTTTTAAGTAATATAGCGCAGGTCTTTCTCTGCTACTTTTGCCTTCCATTTTTCTTTCTGGTGATGAAATTGTTATTTCTAGAAATATGTACATCCCAGTTGCCTCTTCTTCGTTTCTCGGTGTTCTCTCTTTCCTTTGACTTTCGCATAGTTACATGGATGCTTTGCCGTTTTTTTTTGACGTGGTATCGAGATATGTGAATTTTCACACGTCGTGGGCTTAGTACTTGGTGACTTCTACCCTCACTTAACATTCCAACCTTCGGGTTGATCGCTGTGGTATCGATAATATAAATGGCACGAATACTTGAATGCCGAAGATGTCTCACTTCGCACTGCCTGCATTTTGCATCTCTTTCTCTACCTCTTCCCACCTCCTCCCCCTCTCGCCCGTGCGTAGTTCTGTCCCACGACGCTCCTCTGTGGCGGATATCCCGCTACGCACGGCTGAATTTTATCGTTTATCGCCGGCGAAAGTTGTGGTAGTGTAGCCGAAGACGTTAAATTTGTCGACGCGACAAGGGTTGGTGCTTATTTCTTATTCGCATCTCCCGTCCCTCCCCTCCCCTCCGTTCAGTTCGGCAAAGTCGATGAATGAATGAATCTTGCCCTTCATCCATTTCGAGCTTAATCTCGAGTCATTCCCTCTCCGCCTTTTCATATCTCTTCCGCGTTTTTATTGCGTATCGTTCCGCTAATTCACGTCTCGTTCCATGAGCCGACTCCTCCATCTCTTCGAAGGGAGGAACGGGTGTGGTGGGAGAGAGAGAGAGAGGGGGGTAGAGGATGCGCAGCGAATCAAAACTCGCATTCCGGTCCGTTTTCGGATTCGCGACTATTGGATAACGCGAAGTGAAAGACTCTCCAAAAAAAATTTAGGATGGAATTAAAATTCGTTATAAATCATCTCCTGGTGCCGTGTCCATGTCGTTTCATTGGCTTTGTACATTCGCGTCCCCATCCCCGTCTCCTCCTGCCCATGTATCCAGGGCACATTCTTCTCAGTAATTGATAGGTTGTGTTGGTGTTATGAATTGTTTTTCTCAAATGGGATGTTTTTGAAACACGTCCGGATCAAATTAATACCTCCTTGTCTGAGGAGTGTCGCATAGCGTGATGACGGGATACTTTTCATGTCCATCCATAAAAATCTTCGAATCGCCGTGCTTAATCATCACATTTGCCATCTTTTCAATTTATTCTAGCGATAATTGAACAAGGGTACGGATTTAAATGACCGGCCGCTCAACCATTGGCGAAGTCCGCACGGATGAATCGCAATACTTTCACAGGCGGCAGTGAGTGCCGCCCAAATTTTAATTGTGATCAGACCGTGTGAAACTTTCCTACGTTGGCGAAACTGTTACTTACGAGTAGTGATGTTAATCGGATTCTTAACTTGGTTGTACCCTGCTTCTCTTCTCTTCCACGTCGCGCCAGTTTCTTTTTCTCGACAATTTTTCTCCGCAAGGTGGGGGAGATCAAACTGAATGTCACAAAATCGAAGCCTGCATAATGCATCATACATGAATTGAAACCAATGGAGTAGATTTGTCTCAAATATTAATGTCGGGAAAAAGGAGAACCACCCATTGAAATGCACTTGGGAAAAGTTACTCCAGGCTCAGGCTTATTAAGCCAAACTTTATTTTTGTTATAAATAAAATGAAACGGATATGGATATCTGACAGTTGATTTTTTATTGTAACGCAATTAAAAATTATTTTTCGGAAATGTTAGTTCCCTTGGAGACACATGCATCCTTGATCCATTGGATGAGAGAGGAATATATAGTGACTGAATACAATGTCTACCATATAAAAACTAGTCATCATCGATTCTAATAAGCGCGAGAAAAATGTCGATAAGGAAACCTTTTTCTCATTTAATTTACCACTAACACACAACGCGTAAGCCTCTCACTATCATCCCATAAATAAAAATGAATTTCAGAGTAAACAATCGGGCTTCACGAGTGTTTCCCCATCACCGAATTTTAAACCGCTAGTGTCGCCGCCATATTGGAGATGGCAGCAGAGATGGCTTTTGTTAAAACGTCGGTGCTGGAAAAGGCCGCTTGGCGTAAAAGCCGAAAAATTTTCCACCGATTATTTCGCCGAAAAAAACAGAGTGCGTTCATAAAATTGCAATGTCTTACAACTTCCTTGGTAAAAATGTCAAAGTGATATCCAGTTATGATTCACCGTGCCCCGATACCATTCCTTGGTTGGATAATTGAAATGAGTACTCTCAGGATGGCTCTGTGCATTTGCTTTTTGGGTGTAGTTATGACGGAGAGAATAATAGGCTAAAGTATCTCGTGGGATCCATATGGGTTCGCCGAAATCCTGCTAACACGTGGTGTCATAATTAGTTTTATAGAACCGTCACCCACGTCACGAGAAACCACATCAGGCGGAATACCTGGAGTGAAATGTGCCGTATGGATTAATTGATAATATGAAACTTATTGCGAGCCTGCAATTCCATCGTAGCTCAGTCGTCGGAGAGAGGGAGAGAGGGACTACAGGTTCGTTAGGATTCCTCCTTCGCATCTGAGAGGAGATGCCCTTAAGTATTAATGGAAAGAAATTAGGGCCCAGCTGAGCGAGACTAATTCCGTGAGAGGGGGGGAGGGGGGAGAGTCGACTTTTCAAGCAGCTTTGCAAAGGTAGGAAGGAGTCTTGGGAAAGGACACGACCACTGTGCGGTGCTTGGCCGGTCGTTGCCGAGGGCGACCGCAGCGCCCCCTCACGTCAACGAAGACGTTCCCCGCACTTTGAATGATCGAATCGAGTTTACTCAAGGCCACTCCTTCCCTCCCACACACGCCCTCTCTCTATTTTTCCCTTTCTCCGAGTCGAAAGTGTTCGATATTCGGTTGTCTTCTCTTTTTCCAATGAATAATCAATGCGTCCTATGGAATTGGCCTCAATTTCTAACTGCGCCAAAGCTCCCGATGCATCAAACCTGGAAGGTCGGTTTTTGACGGGCGAGGGTAGATAACGCAGCCACCTAATAAAAACACTTTCGGTGATTGGGTAATGGTGGCCAGGGCGCTCGCTTATCGATTCTGTCGATCTGGATTCAAATCCTGGTGGCGATCAGGACACCCACGTACATAAACAGTCTATGGTCATTTAGCACCACCAATTATACATTAAAAAAAACACATTTGTACGAAGAAATACCCATGCCCTATGCGGAAGTCGAACCCGCGACGTTTTGGGTTAGCCGGAGGGTTAGTTACCCACCTTGGTATCCCAGAAGGGGTGTGTGATGAATATCGCGTGTCATTGGGCTTAGTGTTACGTGAGCTCAACCCTCATCAATCAAACATACCCTGTGTTGAAAACTAGGGTTGGGTTATACCCACTGCTATTGTCTTGTGTCGTCATTGTTTACTGTGTATTCCTATGTTACTATGGTGTTTATTGTTTAATGGCGTTTGTTTGCATTTTTATTAGTGTTATGTCCTCGTCGCGATGGATTCACATGGTCTTAATGACGATGTTTAATCATACGATTATCATATTTGTGTTTATTGAGTGAGGGTATTTTAACTTGCTAATAGAATGTAGTTTTTCCTGGATCCACAATAATGCCTTTAAGTATCGTGGTATTCTATAGAATTTAATATTTCTAAAGATTTTCACAATTTAAATAGCATCTTGTATTACTTTTCCTTTACGTATTCTCTTATTATGTTGCATAAAATATCCCTGCTCTTACCTATTGTAATTGGAGTGGTTGGCGTTGAAATAGATCGTTTATCCTAATTGGGGTGAAATGGTACTGATTTTTTCATCTTGGTGGCTGTCCCTCTTATCTTTTACTGCTTCCAAGAATGGGGTAAATCCCTCAACTATATTTTTTGTGGTCGGATAATAACTAAAATTTCATTTAAATGTATGTAATCAAACTTGTTTCCTCGGGCGTGAATCTTAAATGTCCTCTCAAGTATTCAAAACGCGTACGTTCTCATAATTATTATTCTGTGAGCACTTCGATATCCATTTCAAACAATGCTGGACTTTGCATTAGACCTTTTTAAACTAATTAATACTTCTTCTTGGAATTCAGATTGTAAACATTAACTGATAATAGACCATAACATATCAATGAGTTTTACCTACTGAATATTCTGTCTCTACTTATTAGTAAAAATCCTTATGTTGCCTTACTGTAGCAAAAGTACCTTCCTTACTTTTCTGAAAATATTTTATTAATATAAGTCATTCACTTATGTGAAATAAAATAAACGGACAAATGAAAAGATCAATTAAAGAAAACAGACTACAACCTGTACTGATTAATATTAATAGCGGCCTTTTCCATGTCCCTGCAGTAAAGAATGAGTTACGTAACGTCGTTTGTAACCTGATTATTGTCCAAATACGAACCGACTTAAAGGGACTAACATTCTAAAATGTTGAGAGAAATGAATGCTCCGGCAAAGTTACCTCTTTCAAGTTACGGCCAAAAAGCTCTTGAGGCCGACTCCATTGATAAAATATAAGCTTTGCACCATTTTCTCCATCTTGTTTTCAGCCCCGAACTAGTTGTTTCCAAGTTGGTCAATAATCGAGCACTCCATTCAGAATTGATTCTCACACAAGAGTTTTAATTAAAGAGAAGTGCGTCCGTCAGACGGTATCCTTTACTGCTATCTCTCTCTCTCTCTATCTCTCGTCTCCTGTTTTCGTTTTATCTCTGGAAGAGAGTTCCTTCTCTGCAGATATTTTAAAACTCACTGAATTCATCTGGAGGTTGTACACGAGAAATAGGCACCTCAGACAAATTGACTCTAGCAGTACACCTCTAGTGTTGTCCACCTCTTAATAGATTGGTTACGTTTATTAATTTAATTGATGTTTATTAGATGTCAGGCATTCCATTCACTTGATGACTATCGCCACGTCTTATTTAAGCACTGGAGTCGTAGTCAGTCTCTCCCGGGCAGTTCACCGGTTCTGAACACGTGTCCCTTTGGTGTTTTATGATAAAATGAAATGTCACAATTAAGATATCTGTAATTTTTGCAATTTTTCCGTTCAGGAAACTGTCAATTTTGGTCAGTCATTCATTACCTTTACCTTTAAAAAGCATTCCCCAGATGGATTTACCCACTTGAAAAAGTCGGTATCGGATATAATGAATAAAGTACGTGTCCTATTTAATGAAGGCTTTGTCATGCGGACTCTTAATAACTACTCCGAGGTATTTTTCTAAGTTTCCCAACTATGGAGGATTTCTACCAAGTTGCGCTCGAGACCGTTGCTTACTCTTATTTCATTGTCTGTGTCACTACTATGCGAATTAAAGAAATTTATACAAATCTCATTCAAGAATGGATAATCATTTAATGGAATGGAATTTCATATTAAAATTGTTGATTGCTGAATAGAGGAAATAAATTTGTCGGTTTCACCGGAGAAGTGTTTAAAATGTCACGACCGTTTTTATCGGATAGTTTACCTGAGATGATGTCAACTATTTGACGAAACAGGTCGTGATATATTAAAAACTTCTCCCGTGGAACCAACATAGTTTTTATTTTCTCCATCTACGATGTGGTTTCACCAAGTTGAGCCGAAATCGATTGAAACAATGTTGATCTCTCTCAATATCAAGGGCAGAGTCCCCAGAATCCCCAGAACATCTTCATTTTAACCGATCATTTATTTATAAAAATTCTCGTGAATATATTGAAAAAAAAATTAAATTCATAGCTAGAGTGCAGCAAGAAAAAAAAAGTGTCTCCAATTACGTCGTTCCATTTCTCTCATATATTTACGTAAATGATTAATGCCCATTTTCCTTCTGCTTATGGATGATTGCCCACTGTTCACGAGTTCTCTCTAGATGAGTTCTATTGCGGTCTTTCTCACCACTGTACAATTCCACGATACCTCAAACTACGATATCACTTTACACTTGGTGCTTCAAAATACGGAGTGAAACTGGGATAGCTCTTCTTCCAGCTGCCGACCCGGGTTGGCCTGGGGGTAGCTCGCTTGGCCGACCCAGGGCATTGTGTGTTGTGTTCGTCCAATATGGTTTTTCTATGATTTTACGAGATGCGATATGACCATAGCCGTCGAATGACCCCATTAAACGAAAATACTACTACTTATTCCAGCTTCGATGAAATCGATGATAGAGAAATTCGCCTGTGGAGAAGCATCCCGCAGTGCACCAAACCCACGTGCGTATGAATGTATGTATCCATCTCCCTCCTCGTGTGCTTGCACTGTTCATACTACGATCCTTCTGAGAGTTGATATATGTTTCCACTTAATAGACCTACACAGTCCCTGGTGTTGAAAACGACATCATACTTAATATTTTTAAAGCATAAAATAACTGGTACACTCCACACACAGGTTCAAAAGTTTAAAAAATACAAAGCACAACCCGGATCTCAATGCAGGGCATCATCAGGCGCCAGCTTTTCCAATGCTAGTTATGATCATAACTTGGAATGCACTCAAAGAGGTAATTCCAATGAAGGACTAGCGTTTTACATAGTAAAGGGTCATTATATGCAGCATCTACAACTCTTGAAGCTTCCCTCCCCATCCCCTCCCCCTACTCGCACGCCTTCCTCCTCTCGCTCGCTCCGCTGTCCCCACGCCGCGATCCTCCTCTCCCTCCCCCCCCCCCTTCCACACACTCAAACGCGACTATGGTTTCCCTGTACGAATAAAATGAATAGAAAACAATAATATTGGAGGCGATCCTCATGGACGTCACCCTCGATTCGCCCTCTTTCGACGTCATATTTGCCCCACTTTTTTTCTTTCCACTCGCACCCCTCACCTCCAATGCCACCGCATCTGCTCTCCCTCTTTCCTCTCACCTCC
>WURS02425212.1:0-16385 GCA_011762765.2 Rhinocypha anisoptera
TGAGTGGCAGGCACCGCCATCTCGTGTTCAAGGTTTTACATAGAAAAAAACCGGAAAACTTATCGGAATGACTAATAGAACATGGAAACTCACGACCATACTTTTCATTAATATATAGGAGAATATAACATTGAGGTTTACCGGAAGTGGGTTTTCTGAAAAGTATGATTGTGTTTGAATAGTAAAAAGAAGAAGCAACTCATGTTGAAAAAGATCTAGAAAGTTAACAATTGTTAATAAATTAATAATTTCATATTTCAAAACATCTTTTTCAATTTTTTTCTATTATTTTTTTACCATGAAAAAAGTTTTTGATGTAATTAACATGCCATCTATTAGGACAAATCCAAATTTCTTTTGTAGAATGCATTCGATCATGTTGTCAAACTATAGGAAGAGAAAAAGAGTAAAATTATTTGTAAAAATTGATCACATTTGTCATTTTGGGACAAAACTTAATTCATTTGATTGATTGATCAATGAAAAAGTTTTAAAACAAAAAATTTTAGAAATCTTACCTTAAGTAACACTCGATAATTCACTCGTTTTTTCCAAATCAGCACTTTACCAAAGTGTCGAGCTAATTTGGAGAAATATTCGCTGATAGAGATGATTTGTGCACAGCTAAAAGTGACCAACGCCAAGACGAGAGCAAGCCAGATTAGTAAGACTCCGAGGGCTACTTCGTACTCCAGCGGGATGTGATCAAAGAAGATGAGGTAGGCCAGATATGCACCAAGTAGAATATAGGCGATGATAAAGGCACGATGAGACCACGGCACACCTCACCACTGTACACTTCTGTTTCGGTACAGACTCGGCTGAATTGACGGTAGATGACACGAAATCGTCCAAACCAATTACTCTTTCCACGGAGGCTCATTCTGCGCATGCTCATCCGTCGTACACTTTTTCTCCTGCTAGATCTTCTGTTATAAATGGCAAATACAAAATTTGGTGATTTTCTATGCCCTATTCTATATTTAGACAATTTAATGTTCGGTCACTCGGTCATTTTGCACTGTAACAGTTAAGCTACTTCCACTGTGCTTAACCGATTCGAATCCAACTTTTGTTGTTGTGATTCGAATTCATAACCGATTTGAATCTAACTTTCTGCGTTATGATTAGAATCTTATTGCAATTCGGTTCGAATGTTTTGCATATCTTTTCGAATTCTCATTCAATTTGATTCAAACTTTTCCAGTTCACTCGAACTCACTCGATTCAATTCCATTTTTTTGCATATTTCTTCGAATTATAATACCTCGAGTTTGACCTTGGGTTTTTTTACAAGATGCAGACAGCATTTTAGCGCTGGCCCTCTTGTAAAAATATGTTTGATTAGTTCATGCGGACTGGAAATAAACATCCAGTTCGTCTAAACTATTGCGAATACCTTATAAAACAACTGGAACTGAGTTGATGAGTTAGAGAGACTAATTTTCTCTCGATATGCTTGTATTTAAGCCACAGGTAGTAGATGAGAACGGAGAGAAGAATGGGAAACACATAGATGGTGGCGGCACACACCACAAGCCAAATGGTGATGATGAGAAGCCAGAAGAAACTCAACCAAGGATCGTGAGATATCACACCGGAGCGGCACAGTTGAAACACACAGCAGCCGCTTAACAGTAGAGTTGAGTTGACCGAGATCACCTGAAACATGGTGAGGAGATGCCTTTGAAGTTGTGACAACTTGTCGAAATCGGGTTTAGTGAGACCCAAGTCTCTTCGATTGATTCCACGTGAACTTTTGATGTCACTGTGAACCACAAACACAGCGGTAAACCGAGCCTTTTGGAGATCTTCACCCAAAGACCAGTAGTTGATGGAGAGGTAGAGAGCATGCCATAGAAGTGAACAGACTAGAAATCTATCCGTCGCATTCTGTGGAAGTACACGGAATAGTACATCGGTGAAATGCCACTGGCGAACATTGACACCCAACATCATCAATGTGTATGGCACGACAAAAAGGAGATTTATGATTTCAAAGATAAATCGATGCATTGGCCTCGAGTTGGTTTTGAGTTGATTCACAATGTCAATGTTCTTTGGGCGACCATAGTAAAGTCGGTGTCGAGATACCAACTCACCGTAATGCAAGTAAGGCACCAGATAAGTTTGCAGAGTCATCTTTTTCAATTTTTGTCAAGTTTAGATTGAGTAATGTATTGGTTTAGTTAGTACAGTTTGAAAGCGCTTTGGAAAAATAAGTATAGTAAAGTGTAGTGTTTTAGCAATCAGCGTAATTCATATCTTAATGTAATTGGAAGATGTGGATAACAATGTTAGAAATTACGATAAATACCTTTTCAATTTTAATTATAAAAATTTGAACACTTAAAAAAATTTTAAAGAGGGAAACATTTTAACTTTTTCTATGGAAAATGTTTTTAAAAATTGATTAGTAAAACATTTAATTTTTAGTTTTTTGTGTTAGTTATGTAAAAATTCATTAAACTTGTTTATTCGGTAAAAATTATGTGACGGCTTTTAATTACAAAAATTTTAAGCACTAAAATATCATTAAAGTTTACAACTTACACATTTTCTATAGTAAGAAGAAAAAACTTATGATTAATGATTCTAGTTGACAAAAATGGAAAAGGAGAAAATTTCAAGAGCAAGGCCCTAATTGTATTGTTTTATTGCAATTAAATTGTTGATTCATAGAGAATTTCAAAGTCATTGTACACTTGGATGTTTACCAAAAGTTCAGTGATTCGAATATATATTATAAAAATTTTTTCTTTTCTTTAAACAAAAGAAAGAAACACGAACTGATGCCGTAGAATACCTAGTAATTATAACAATAGGAAGAGGGAAAATTAAAAACGAATTTAAATTAATATATGAGGAGCACCATCGATAGTCTCGACCTTCTCGCAGTCTCGATTGTTCTATTCCCCCCTTTCTCTCCCTCTCGCATGTTGGTTGATTCAAGTTTTTTAGTTAGTTATAAATCCGTTAGATGGCGCTTTGAATTGTTGATATTTTGATTTTCTCTCACATCTCTCATCTTAACTTTTTTCATTCTTATCTCTCTCTCTCTCTCTCTCTCTCTCTCTCTCTCTCTCTCTGCGTTCTCACCTTTACTACTAATTTATTAGACTACTATCAACCCATACTCACCGCAAAGTACGCATTAGTGTCAATAATCGAAGAATTACTCAAGCAAAAGCCCGCTTTTCGGCGCCAATTTTCCGCAATTTGATCAATCTACACACAAATACATGTTATATATAACATGTTAAAATTTAACTATCCATCACTTGTATACCTTCAAGAAGTATCCCGGCCCGTAAAGCTCTCTCCGTCGTGCGTGAACTCCAAAACGTATCGCCTCAAGTCGCATTTTTGCGTTGAATCTCGTGATTGCGGAACAACGAACAATCAACCAGGTGAGCATGCCACAGTGAGCACAGTAGATGTTCGAGTAGAAGAGTTTAAACTCGGTTGCGGTGTTGGTGAGGAAAATCAGGTATGTGGAGTAGGTGATGATGCCGATGTAGACCAGAAGGATAATGTTCAGTGCACGACGTATCACGTGGTTGGCGTGACGTATCTCGCAAAGAACCTTGGCGTATCGATGATTGATGGTCAACAGTTGAGTGTAGAGGCTAATTCGTCGTAGACGAGATATCGATGATTTGGCATGACTTCGCATCCACAAGTTTAGACGACGCATTGCGTGAAGTGAGGAGTGTTGTTTCACCTGGATGTAGTGCGCCGTGATGCTGATCAGTATGGGCAAGCCATACTCGGCTTTAGGTTTGATTTTGAAGAGGTAAAGTTTGATTAAATGGAGTTAAATTGCAATTTAATTCTATACTGTGACGCCGTTATCGAGAAAACAGGAAAAGGTCACAAAAACTTATTTGAGCGCCACTAGATGGCGTTATGCGGAGTACGGTACTTGAAAAGTTTACTAAAGTCGTTTATTAGCATCCAAGTTTAAGTACTAAGTAAAATTTTGCTACTTTATCAAAAAGATTTCAATCATTTGAAACCATTTGAATCTGTTACAATACCTCCACAGGCATAGAAGGTCCAAACTTGAAAGTAGATCAACCAAAATGGAAATAGAAATGGATGCCGATGTAAAACGTTCCAAACATTGTCCTGGACCGCAACAAACAATCCAATTGTGTTGGCTGATATTCCATAGATGATGAAATCACGTGCAAGCAGTGCACGGTGACGAAATTTGGCAAACTCTTCATACTCTCGTTCTCTAAGGTCAAGGTCTTTTGGAGTGATTCTCCCATCGGGTCTCACTGCCAAGTTTGCCAAGAAGGCAAAGTGAACCAACCGACCACCTAAGACGTAGGCTACGTAGAGCACGTGCACTGCAGACCAAAGAACCATGGTCCACTCGTAACTTCGACGTCCCTGGCTTGGAAACATTTCCGTGGCGATCATCATGCGTTTTTCTGCCGTGTCAAAGTGAGCCGTAAAGATGACGTAGAGCAGAGCACGTACCCCGAAGAGAAACGTCAAAATAGCGGGTATGATCATTGACCAAAAGGATCGGGTCACTCGTTGATGGTGATAATTTTTCAGCTTCTTCGAGTTGAGAAAGTGAAGTTGGTGCCGCTCAATTTCGGCTCCATATGATTGAATATGATGTCCGTAGAAATTGAGCCACAATCGTATTTGGGATAATGTTCTAAGCATCATCTTGAACTTTTAGATGAGACGATCTTCAAACTAAAACTTAACAATTATGCATAGAATGCCACTTTGTAGACTTGATACATTTCTTTTATATGTTACCAAAAAAACTTATTTATATCATTAACCATTTATCAAAAATGTTTAGAAATAATACATATGCTAGTAGACATAAGACAGATCCGTTTGTAAAAATGCTTTGTGTTAATGAAATAAATATTTTTGTTTTTTTCGAAAGTAAACTCAAACAACAGTTAATTATGTTTCTTCTTGCTCAAAATGGATTACGGAGTAATCGTAGGTATCACATATAGTCAAATGTCCCCTTGAATGTACCGAGAAGATTAAGTGTGTCTAAAATCTTGCTTGTCTACTTTAATCGTGTATTTTAAATAAAACTTTGTACTATGGGGATAGCCATTTATTTCAGCATTTCTCATTTGTTTTACCATGTAATAAATATAAATATAACACATTTGTATATGTTAATTCCAGTAATCGCGATGATTTTGTTTGAAAAGTAAAAAGAAGAATGTGCTCATGTTGATAAAAATCTGAAATAGAGTTTGATAAATTCATAAATTAAAATAATAAAATAAATCAATAAATAATTGATTATTGTTAAGACTAAATTGATTGATAAATTCTGCTATTATAACATGTTAATTAATTAATAATTATTAATTAACTACTTTAACTATAACTCAATTGTTTTTCATAATTAATTAAGTAAATAAATTAAATGTTATACAAGAATAATCATTGGTTTAAAATAAAAATCCCCTATCGTTACTTTTGCTCAAACACTACAAGTTTTCAGCAAGACTACTTCTCTCACCCCTTCTCTATAGTTTTGCGTAACTGTTTAACTTCTCAAGTTAACAAAATCTTCTCCTTCTTGATTTTGTAATAAGTTTTGGTATATATCAAGAATAATGAAGCCAACAACTATGTTTCTGACACTGGGCTTTCTTTTCTACTGGACTACATTGGCTTACGGATTAGATCCTCGATACAACGTTTCGATTGCCCAAGCTAAATCCATCCACCCGCTAACACCACGCATTGAGGCCATTATAAAATGGGCCCAATTGCAGCAAGAGTTTTACCAGGCAAAGGAAACCAGTTATAACGGGTACATATACTATCGAGTATTTGTTCTACGCTCTCCGTACCATACTCCCGCGCCTCCTGAACCTCACCGCCCTGTTTTCATCGAAGACCCTTGGCTAAGCCAAGGCGAACAGGAGTGGCTTCAACGGAACATTCGTGGCGAATTTCAACGATTCGTCATCACTTCCGAGGACAAAGAGGTTAAATTCAGGATTCGACAGTTGATCATCTCCATGCGCTACATTGGGTACCACTACAAGCACTATCCCAAGATAGATCTCTTTCGGGATCAGTACCCAGACGAAACCAAGGATCAATACAACTTACAATTTGGACTGGTTTACCAGTTTCCAATACTGGACAATATCACAAACAATTGGTGGGTTCGAGCGCTGGATGTTAAACTGGATCAACTTCGGGAGTATGCTTCGGAGCTGCACTTTACTGGTTTTCCGAATGCTACCGTAATCAAGATGGCTAAAGAAGCCTATATCAAGAATACGGAAGAAACTCTGATTGGGCGATGGTTGGCTCAGGGTACGAATCGATTGAAGCCAACCTACTGGTGGCAGCTGTTGTCGATCGAGTTCTATCTCGAACATCGATGCAGGGGGGATATCCACGAAGATCTGGCTTATGCCTTCATCGACAGGTGGCGCAAAGATTCTAAGTCCAAGTTAATCCTTGGCTGGTTCTTTGAGTACCAGGTTTTTATTGCTCGGAAAACCTGGGAACAAGAAAACAGGGGCCAGACGCTCAACTTGGATCTTTATCCAGACCTGGCCAATACAACCACCTGGACCGATCTGCCCCCGTGCTGCCGGTGGTCCGAGGAGTGTTCTCCTGGAACACAAAAAGCAATCTGCCCCGAGCACACAGACAAACCGGTGGATTGCTCTAAATACTTGGAATGGCTTCCATATCGATCACCCCTTCGAAACTTCGTTGTATTGAGGGCCAATCAAACCAAAGATGGAGAAGAAGATTGAACTTTTATTATAGTTTTATGTTATATTAAATAAATTATTATGTAAAAATTATTTGATTTTTTGTAAATGCAACCTGATCAAAACTTGCTCAATTATATTAAAAATAATTATAAAATTTAAAATACCTAAATTATCTTGTTTGGTTGTTGCCATATAAACAACAAATGGCAATCAAAACTCAAATTTTTAAATGATGACTACTCAGTTAAATTACCTTGAAAAAAGTTTGGGAAGAGATTGGAACTTCGTCGAACAACGAAAACCCATAGGTTTTCTGGCGAAGGCACTCGATCATGTTGTCCATCTGTTAAATTTATGACACATTAAGTTTTTTCAAAATTTTAAGCATACTAGTTCTCATACTTTGAGAAGAATTAAAGAGTTCAACTTGTGTCTTTGATTGAGTGTCTTTTTAAGTGACTGTGTCAGAAGAACAAATTTTGAGTTGAAGGTGGTGAGCCAAGCGCAGCCAAAGGTGACCAAAGCCAACACTATCGCAACAAACACTAGAAACCCGACAAAGACAAAGCCAAAGTCAAGCGGCATGTGTTCGAAGAAGATAAGATATGCAAGGTAGGCGTTGAGGGCGATGCAACACGCGATGAACGAACTCAAACCGCGACGCACCTCTCCGCGATACAACTCAATCTCATTGCACAGCAAGGTAAATCGCCGGTAGATAAGCATAAACCGTCGTCCCCAGTTGAGACGACGTAGCGTTTGAATATTGTAAAATAATTGTAACGTAACTTGCGAGTTTAAGGTGTTTAGCTTTCGTTCAATTCGTGTGAACTTTAACCGTAGATAGTATATTAGGACAAAGAGAAACAATGGAAATGCATTGTTGGTGGTGGCACAAATCACAAGCCAGGCTATGATAATAAACAGCCAAAAGAGACTCAAGCATGGAGCGTCGTACAAGGCTCGGGATCGCCACTGTTGAAACAGGCAGATTGCACCAAGAAAAAACACCGAGTTAAAAATGATAATCTGAAGCATCAGGAGAATACGCTTTTGATAGAGGATCAACTTTTGATACTCCCTCCTAGTAAGTATAAGATCACACCGATGAATCCCTGGTTTCTCGGTATCGTTGTGAACGACAAAAACTGCCGTGTGTCTAACATGGCGTAGACTTCTACCCAGAGCCCAGTAGTTGAGTGAGAGGTAGAGTAATTGCCAGATAATAGCACAGATTTGAATGTTATTCACCGCTTTCGGTGGCAGAACTCGAATCTTGACATCGATAAAGTACCACTTTCGAACATTTACGCCAAATATCATCAAGATGTATGGCAAGGAGAAGATCAGTGTCAAAATAGTCATCACCAATCGATAGGTTGCTTTAGAGGTTTGCCATTGGTACTTTTGCCTGTCTACTCGGTGACCAAAGTAAAGACCATAACGAGCAGCCAAATCGCCGTAATATAAGTATGGCACAAGAAATCTCAAATATTTTTCCATTATTTATAAAATCTAATTTAAATCTCTCAGATAATAATAAAAAATATATTATTTATAACTGAAAAGTTAGTCTTCTTTTTTGCGTCTCAAGTTCCAGCAGTCAAAATTATTATTAAACGCATGTTCTATGTGTGTATGTGAATGCGTAGGTAGTAAATATACGAAATAAACATTAAGAAACAATCATCAACAACTGTCATAGCAATTAATGTAATTGATTTTTTAAAAATCATTTTAAGGCATACGAAAAAGTTTTGGGTAAAAATGACTTGAAACATTTATTTCATGTATAAGTAAGCGATTGTGTCAATGAAGAAACCTAATATTAATAATAAAAATAATAATTTAGTGAAAGTTACAACAGAGACTTTGAACTGAAAAAATCATTATAGAGTGAACTAGTGAAAAGGAATAGTTTTAATTAATTAAAAATACATTAAATGTTGAAATTGGTTAAATAAACTGGAAAAAGTGATTGAGAAAGAAAAGAAAACCTGAAAAGATAACTAGTATATCTATCTATTTTTTAAATATTATTTTCACTATTTTCTAAAAGTGTTTATTTTCTCTCTTCTTCCCATATTAACTTACAAGTTTTTCCCGTGGAAATAGCAAGAGATAATTCAATAGTATCGATGATAGTGAAAGACAGTTCAATAGTATCGATAATAGTTAGGGACAACTCAATGGTAACAATGTAACAAGAGAGAGAGAGAGAGAGAGAGAGAGAGAGAGAGAGAGAGAGAGAGAGAGGGAGAGAGAGAAGCGCCGTACACTGTTTCTAAACGTTTAGAGTATGCGCATGCGCTTAGTTGTAGTTTCGTGACATTGATTAATTGTTAATGTTTTTTCCGTCGACGCGTCACAACACGTTTTAAGAGTAGGTAGCAGTAAAATGATTTGAAAGGCAGTTTTTGTCAATTTTAAAGTCCACCAGGCACTATTTCCACTCAAATGGCTTGAATAGTAGATTGCGGCCATCAATACACATAAGCAACGGGTACAAGGCTAGTAAATTGATAAGATCACAAATATTGTGTTGTTAATATTTACTTATTGCAAGTAGCAATCTACGAGAGAAAAAATGCTAAAAGGGATTTCTTTATATCACAATTTCCAAAAGGTCACTTACTTGTGAACTTATTGCTTATAACCTAATCGGCAATCTCATCTTGTTTTCACAACATTAATGTGCCAATTTGGCAAATTTTAATTTTGTTATTAAGGCAAAAAACATTCACTCCCATTTTAAGTTTGAAATGTTTTTAAAGATTTTTCAACAATTTAGAGTTATCATTGCATTTACACATTTATTCAACTGGTGAGTCAGACCATTCTTATCTTATTATTGTATCATTAATTTTCTGAACTAAGCCGTTGTGATGTTAGTGCGCTAATAGAATGTTACAGGTACTTGTTTCTCTAAAGTTCTTTCTCCCCTCCCTCTAGGTGTGTGTGTGTTAACATCACTTATCAGTACAAACCATCAAACCTTGAATTTCTCTCGACTGGTTTTGCTCTCTGTTTGTATGTGAGTGTGCTATGTCGATACATATAAATAGACTTGTATATTGGAAACCTTTCTGTAGTTGTTAGTCGTATATCTACAATGTTAATAAAAATGTTAGTCCGAATTGGCTTGACAGTGTTTCTATTTGCTTCGGTTTTGGTGAACTTTGCCACATGTCGTATGGGAGGTTACTGTGACCCGTGTTTAGTACCACCTGATGGCTTTGTATTGGCTTCTAATCACTTTGGAATCAACCTCTACCGAGCGTTAAGTGGTGAAAATGCGCGCAAGTCAGACAACGACAAGAAGAATCTTTTCTTATCGCCGTTTAGCGTTGCTACTGCAATGGCCATGGTGAATCAAGGTGCAGAAGGTGAAACCGCAAAGCAGTTGGAATCAACTCTTGGATTCGAGTTGGCTCGGATAAACCGAGACAAAGCAGCTACAGGAGCCGAGATTCAAGGAGCCAACCGTGAGATCTTCAATCAAGCCAATGAAAGCTATGTGCTACGATCGGCCAATGTTTTGGTGGTGGATCAAAACTCGGCGGTCAAGGAGAGCTACAAGAGTGGAATCCAAACCTTCTTTGGTGGTGAAGTGATTTCGGGAGATTTTGCCACCAATGGAAAGGAGATGATGGATCGTATCAACCAGTGGTGTTCGGCTAAGACCAATGGAAAGATTGAGCAAATCATTAGCAAACCTCCGACACCACCTCTGGCACTGCTTAATGCGGTGTACTTCAAGGGCTCGTGGATGACCAAGTTCAATGCAAGCTTCACCAAACCGGCTCCATTCTACCAAGGTGACACTACTTACCGGGGAGTGAGATACATGTTTGATGAGGGCAAGTATCGTTTAACTTTTCTCGAAGAACTCAATGCCAGCTTGGTGGAGTTACCCTACCAAGGTGGAAATGTGAGTCTCTACGCTTTGCTTCCCGAGAAACGAGCTGACGATCTGAGTCACCTGAGACACGCTCTCAACCCGTGGTACATCGAGTCGGCAATCAAGCACATGTTCACACGGGATGTCAAGCTTACCTTTCCTCGGTTCAAATTTTCCTCCAAATACGATCTGAAACCGACACTGAAGCAGATGGGAATTGACGATGCTTTTGGTGGTAAAGCCAACTTTCGTAGCATCACGGATAATTCGATTGCGATGAGTGAGGTAAAACATGTGGCTGTGATCGAGGTCAATGAAGAAGGTAGTGAAGCGGCAGCTGTAACCTACACTGGATTCGTCACTCTGTCCCTGCCCCCACCACCGGAAGAGTTAACATTTGACCACCCGTTTATCTTCTTTCTTCGGCACAAACCCACTAAACAATTGCTCTTTATTGGAGAGATAAACAAACTCACCGCTGAGATGTCTAATTGATTTTACGCACTTTATTATTACTGTTATAAATCGAAAATAAAATAAAATCGTCAATCATTTCAGTAGTATCGAATGTTTGAAATATTCTAATTAGATAATTTTTAACAATTTTTTAGAGAGACTCGGTCTATGAGACCAGATATCTATTCAACTTTAAATTAGATTAACATGAAATAATCACAGAGAAAGTTTCCAACACCACTTTGAGCAGAAAAACTTTTCTAAATATTAATTTATGTTAACATAGAAATAGTTTTTCTAGAATCAACAATTCAAAATCCAAAACCCAAACTACAGTTTGTTTTAAAAATATTTAACTTGTTTTATTTAATCTTAAGTTTAGAATCAATTTAAGAGTCGCGCAAAATTTGAATTTTAAACAGGGTTTTATTTCTACTTGAGGAACTATGCTAAAACATTCCCATAAACTGTAATTATTAATCACTGGAAAGATCAAATTAGATACTTTTTCATAATAAAAGGAAATTTCAGACACTCAGGTAACTTTTCTCACTTGATTGCAACTTTTTTTACTGGTGGTGATGATGAGTCAGTCTAACTTTATCATTTCATCTTGTTTTTAGAATTAAGTCATGATGTTTACGCGTTAGAAGAATTTCCATTCAAGTAGAGGTATACATTTCTTCTCGATTTCAATATTTATCACAATAACCGATCAAACCTTGAGAATCTCCTTTCTAGCTTGAGGTGTATTGCTGGTATATATAAATAGTTTCTTTCTAAGCAGTTGTTTTTCCATTTCAACATTATCTTTCAGAAACCATTCTAAGGATGTTGGTGCGAGTCAGTTTGACATTGTTCCTCTTTGCTTCGCTGTTCTTGAACTTGGCAACATGTCGCGGCACTGGTCGAGCCAGTGGAAGAAGTTTTGGAAGAGCAGTGCGTTACTGTGAATCGTGTGCAGTGCAACCCGATGGTTTCGTGCTAGCAGCTAATCACTTTGGTCTCAACCTCTACCGAGAGATAAGTGGCGAAAATGCGCGCCAATCAGACAAGGAGAATCTTTTCCTGTCGCCGTTTAGCGTTGCTACTGCAATGGCCATGGTCAATCAAGGTGCAGAGGGTGAAACCGCAAAGCAGCTGGAGTCGACACTCGGATTCGAGTTAGCTCGGATAAATGGAGACAAATCGACCACTGGTTCCGAAATCAAAGAAGCCAACAGTTTGATTTTTAATCCAGTCAATGAAAGCTACGTGCTGAGATCGGCCAATGCTTTGGTGGTGGATCAAAACTCAGCGATCAAGGAGAGCTACAAGAGTGGAATTCAAACCTACTTTGAAGGTGAAGTGATCACCGGAAACTTTCGTACTAATGGAAAAGAGATGATGGACCGTATTAACCAGTGGTGCTCGGCCAAGACCAATGGAAAGATTGAAAGTATTATCAGTAATCCACCGACACCACCAATGGCGCTTCTTAATGCAGTGTACTTCAAGGGTTCGTGGGCAAACAAGTTCAACGCAAGTTTTACCAAACCAGCGCCATTCTACCAAGGTGGCAATACGTACCAAGGAGTGAAGTACATGTTCGACGGAGACCATAAGTATCGATTTGCATTTCTCGAGGAACTCAACGTGAGTTTGGTGGAGTTGCCCTACGATGGAGAGAATGTGAGTCTCTACGCCTTTCTTCCCAAAGATCGTGATGATGATCTGAGTCACCTGAGACACGCTCTCAATCCGTGGTACATCGAGTCGGCAATCAAGCAAATGCACAGCCGCGATGTCAAGCTCACCTTTCCGCGGTTTAAATTTTCCTCCAAATACAACCTGATGCCAACACTGCAGCAAATGGGAATTAAAGATGCATTTGGCAGAAAAGCAAACTTTGGTGGCATTACGCCTGATTTGATTTCGGTGAGTGAGGTGAAGCATATGGCTGTTATCGAGGTCAATGAAGAAGGTAGCGAGGCGGCGGCTGCAACCTACATCGGAGTTGCCTTTTCTCTGCCACCACCACCGGAAGTGTTTGTTTTTGACCACCCGTTCATCTTCTTCCTTCGTCACAAATCCACAGGGCAGTTGTTGTTCATCGGTGAGATCAACAAACTTACCGCTGAAATGACTAATTAATTTGTTATGTTGTTAAGAGTTTGCATAATAAACTATTTTTAATAACCTTAGATTAACATGGTATTGTGAAAAGTATTGTGAGGCACTCGAAGCACTACTGAACTTTAAATTTATTAAAACTAAATTGAGTTTATTATAAAATTCTAATTATTTTATTTTTAAAACTAACAAAAAGGAGTTTCATTTGTGGTCTCCAGGTAAAGTTTAACTGAAGTGGAATTTTTTGCCATTGCTCGAGATCGGAAAGCGAAGAAACCCATCTGAGGGCAATTGTCACCACTGCAACTTGTTGAACACTTGTCTTGTTTGTACTTGTCCCAACTGTCGCACTTTACCGCTTTGAAAGGACAAGCCTTTTGTTGTCCGGGAATACTTCGCAAGAAATACAGCACTGAACGAATGTGATTGCAGAGAACTATGTTATAAGTACCCGGAGGAAGTTTTTTAAATTCCTCTTCAAACTCCTCGGGTGGCTTGGAAGATGTGAGACATCCAGGTTGCTGTTGACCTCCGTTTGGGTAGAAGTCGAGATGAGCCATTGATTGTACTGCACCTAAAGAACAGTAGTGACATCTAGTGAGTCATGGGCTGGAAACGAGTATTTTTTCCCGCTGTTGACACAACACGGTGACCTAGCCTCACTCAACCTAACCCATCAGAATGGCATAATCTAACTATTGACACAACACGGTGACCTCTTGGATACACTCTTCATTGATAAAACCTCACATTTAGTCTTATTTTTTTCAAAATATATTGAGTTTTCACACCTAATCTTTGCTGATATTAATAATTATTCTTAATTTGTAAGGTTTTATGGGCTTTGTTAAAAGCTAGTATTAGTAAAAATTGTAAAAGTCATACCTAACCCAGGAAGGAGTGCAGTTTTTCCATTGGTATGAATGGCATCGACAAATTGGGCATCATTGCGGTCAACTCTCACCACTGCGGGCATGTCTTCAAAGAAAGGTCCCGCTGGATCTAGTGCAGTCAACTGAGCTATCTTGTGTTTGGTAAAGTTCTTAGCTGCATATGCAGAGAGATGAGCGCCAAGACTGTGACCAATCATTTGAACTCGATCGTTGGTCCAGTTGAAATGTTTCTAAATTGATTGAATTTTAAACTAATTTTTACAAAAAAAATTATTCTTACCGAAAAATGTCGCAAAAAGTAAGCAATCTCAGTGCCGACAAGTCGAGTATTGGCACAAGCCCGTGAGTAAGGCATTTGGCAGCCATCAGTCCAATCAGTAATCACTATAAACTCATACTGACGTTCAGAATCCTGGTCTAGAAGTAAGTTTTTCATCACGGACATCCAGTGATTCACACTGGGACCTTCTACAAAGCCATGAGCTATGGTGGCCAACCATGGTTTACGGTTACTGTCACCACTTGTTGAAGGACGACTTGAAGCGATTCGTTTCAATTTTTCATTCAACTTGGTTTCATTCATCATCTCTTTGGTGGTGAAGACACACGGTGCATATTTACCATCGCCCTTGAGACGTTCCTCATTGCCATTTCCACAAGCCTGTTCAAGAGTGTCGTTTTGAAGCCATTTGGCATACAAATAGAAATGTGTGTTCACTTTCTCCGGAGACCACGGTTCCAGGTTAATCGGCCGATGGAGTAGACTTTGAAAGTCACTGGTGATAGGAAAACAGCCAAACGGCTTGTAGCAGGCTTCTGCATTTGCGCAAACACTTGCACAAACTAGCACCAAAACCAGTAGTGCAAACCAACGATTTGATAACTTTGCCATTGTCTTGATTTGACTTTTCAAAACAAGTTGTTGAGTTTATATATATGTATATTTAACTACTTCAGTGGGTAGGAAGGTGAAAACCAGATATTAAATACAACATGTTATATCTCAGTTCCGTTTGATCAACCGGATAGGATACAACATTCAAGTCGAGTTCGTAGGAAACAAAGTGCGAAACAGTGGGGACAAACTAGTTGCAAGTGCACCTGCTCTCTATCGGACAGTTACCGAGGAATGGTACTTTTGATAAACGCTCTCTTTCCCTTGACAACATTATTGCTGAGCTTTGTGAGCGAGAGGAGATTAAGAGGGAAAAAGAAATTGAAAGATAAATTCAAAAGAGAGGAAGGGTACAGAGAGTAAAAAACAAATAAAAATCATGATAGTGGAAGAGTAAAAGATAGATAGTAGAGAAAGAAAGAAAAAGTGAAAAATAAATAAATGCAAGAGAAAGATTACGATGATGATAATGAAAGTAAATGAAAAGAGTGACGTACTAACTTTTTTTCTGGTTTGTTTCTGTATGAAAAATGCATGAAAAGTTTGAACTTTCAAATATGAATAGAGAGAGAGAGAGAGAGAATGGGAGAGAGAGAGAGAGAGTTCGTGCGGCTGCTGAGCGACAGACATGAATTCAAATCATATATCACAAACCTGTCACACAGGTAGTAACATCATTCCCAAATCTCTATGTCTGTGCATTTGATATATCAGATATAAGTGGGGTTACCAAATAGTGTAAATATATATGCGATAATTAACTAAGAATTTATCATTCAAAACTCAATAAATTATTCACAATGTAATAAATTTTGTTGATGATAGCATAACAAATAGAATAAATTCGATGTAGTTACTAATTATTAGCTTTTCTGCCCAAGTACTTTTGCGTAACTGCTTGATTAGCAAATGAGAGTTTGCTTTGATTGCATTAGAAAGCGCAACATAGATCCTACATGCTATAGTTAACTTTAACTTAAACTATGGCACTAAAGTTAATTCGCATTTTTGTTTGGGAACTTTCTCATACACTGATTTGTGTTACCGGTCTTGAAAGTGGCCCCAACACAAACCAGTGTAAGAGAAAGTTCCCGAGCAAAAATGCTGGTTAAGTTTAGAGTCATAGTTAAAGACGCATGAACATTAAATTATTTGCAAATAACGGTACCGAGCATTTTAAAATAACTAGTCCCCAAGCCCGGCGTATGAGATAAAAACTTGAATAAAAATGACAATGTTAGACACTTAAAACAAAAATTAATAATCTAGTGATTAAGGCTGGCCTGCGGCCGTTGATACCCAGAAATTAACTTGCCAGTTGTGATCAGTTTTTGGTGATGGTTTGGCTTAATTTGTAAATCAATAGTAATTTTTTGGGCATT